>JAYMTF010001563.1:0-22567 GCA_036897485.1 Pelargonium nanum | reverse complement strand
ACAGATAAACTCATAACCTCATGAACTAAGCAGAACAAGACCGAAAACAAGCCAAAAGTGCCTCAAAATCAATACTTAATCCACATCATAACACTTAAGAAAAAGTACGATGAAACATGATAAAATGATGGAAACGTGTGAAAATGCTCTAGAATAGCATGAATTTAGGATGAGAATCTCGTATAAAACATGAGATATCACATACTATACAATATTTTCTTATAGATATTCATATCTATCTTTTAATGCGGAAGGTAAGGTGCACATACCAAGGCATGGCTGAGGATGGCTTACTTCCCTGTAGGGCTTTAGCAATTATAAGCTTTTGATAAGATGGCCAAAGGGGACATGGAGACATAAGTTTTCTAGTCTAAATATAAATTGCTAGTGTATCCATTTCTGTAAGAATGATGCTTGAAGGTTCCCTAAAACAATCTCTCTATCCTTTTACGTAGCTATTATTTGTAGATAGTAAATATATGTAGCATTTAAATTATTTGTAGATAGTAAATTTATGTAGCATTTAAATCTAGCATTTCATTGTCTGGAAGTATTGAGCCAACTATTGTGCTATAATAATTATTTGCTTATATGAAAAGTCAAAATTCACATGATTAGATTTCAGTTAACAAAATCTAATTTTCAACTTGCACTTCTAAGGTCAGAGATCCATGTATATCTATCATTTGAAGTTTGAAGTTTGAACCTCATTCAGCATGCCTTACTGAATTTGACATCGATGGTTGTACAGGTTGCTGAAATAAGCCGAGTTTTACGACCAGGAGGAGTGTTTGTTGCTACAACCTACATTCTAGATGGTCCTCTTAGTCTGCTTCCAATTTCGAGGACTGTGCGCCAGGTATAATGATAATTGACACAGCATATTGATTTGCATGCTAGTAATAGTAAATATAGTTCTCCACATGTTGATGTATATAAATTATGCACAAAGTTGCTACACTAGGGCATGTACTTGGACAGCCAATTTGGTTGTGCCCAGAGACTTTTATTGTGTAGTTGAGTTAGGACAGCATGCTGACTACCTTGTCTTGCCTGAGCAATGGGCTTTGCGTTATAGTTCTGTGTTTTTCTTTCTGTCAATATATGATTTCATCAAGAAGCCTGTGTTGCTAATGTAAGAAATTTATTTTTGTTTGTAGAACATAATGCAGATATCTGGAAGTCACATCTTCCTGTCTGAACGTGAATTAGAAGATCTCTGCAGGGCATGTGGATTAGTGGGGTATACATGTGTAAGAAATGGAATTTTTGTTATGATATCTGCAACAAAACCCAGCAGATAACTAAGCCAAGCATGAGAAATCAAGTTCACAGTTACTTATCCATCTGTATATATATAAAATTACAAAGCTATATGTGTCTATGGTATCACAGTTAGGGAGTGTAAACATGTAGCTTGAACTGTATGTTCTTTCATTGATATGTAAGTGGACCAAGTTGGATACCGTCTACAAAGGAAAAGAAACTGTAAAAACTCAAAATTTGTTCTGTCGTGTTGAAATTTGAAACTACAGGACTTCCAAGAGATTTTCTGCAACTCTAGTCAGAACAAATATGTTTTTTCTTCAAGCCTTATTGGTGCATACTTGAGAGTGATAGTGTGAAATTGAATATCTTTCAGAAGTTGCTCAAATAGACATTAGTGCATGCTTAACAAGTTCAAACTTAAAAGTAGCATTAGCATGGATAGATTTGATGTGCAATTTAGTGCATGCTTAACATGTGATGTGATCAGAATTTTCATGTCCAGGTTTCAATCCTGTAAACATAGCAACTATCATTATTCAATGGCCATAAAAGGTAAAATTTGGTCAAAATTATATGCCACTCAACAAACCAAACTTAATCCAAGATGTAGGTACTCTATATAATATAACCAAATAAATTTAACTGCAATACAATTTTCACAAGTAGTTGTATTTGTAGCTCTCTTCGTATATCCTGTAACTATTTCCCTGAAAATCAGACATATCCTGTTGAGGAGCATAACAAGACATTTTGACTTCCTCTGATGATATTCGTGTGGTAAAACAAAAACAAAATGAAATTCCTGTAGATGCTACACCAATACTTACTTCTAGTTGTCACATGATTGTTTTAAATGGAAGTGCAGCCTTGTTGATATACGACCAGCTTACGTATGCATTGACAGAGATCATCAGTTGCCTAAATTGGAGAATGTCAACTGCCGATAAAGCAACATTCTTTCGTCACTGCCGTCAAACTCAGCACCACCATCTCCTTCATACTCCATTTCAATAACACTTCTATCTTTAAGGTCTGATTCTGAAAATTGAATTTCAGAAACTTCTTGTAAAGGTATTTGATCTTCTGCCTCTAATTCTTGCATCTCTGATTCTATTAGAGCAGTCATACGGGCCATCTCTCTGTCTCTCGGGTATGTGTAATAGAGGAATGAGTAGATTATGCAACAGAGAGCCATTGGAATTCCTATAGCTGTGTACAGTGCCTTGGCCAATGATGCTGCATTCTCCCTATCTGTGGCAATCTCTTCAGATGCACTGGATCCATTGGGAACTGGCTTGTATCCGTAAGCATGTTGAGCCAGTAACCCAACAAAAGGTGGGGCAAATGATGATAGTATGGACTCAAAAGATCTGTCCAAAGCATAGACGCTTGTCCGGGATTTCTCAGGAACTATTTCTGCAAAAATTGGGCTGTGAAGCCCACATCATCAATCATGAACAAATGAATAATAATTCATGAAGACACTTTTTCTTGTCTAACCCAGTTTTTTTATTTATTTATCAAGTTATCACTACTTATTACAACATTTTAATAATCTTCTGAATGAATATATATGAAAGTTACTGTAAATACTTCAGTGAGTACCTGGGGCTAGGACTGCATTACACCAAATTATTTGATCTTGTTTTTAAAGTATCTAAAATAATAAATCTTCTTCCATTTTTTTGTCACTAGTTCTAAGATTGTCGTTATTAACCATCAATCAGATAACTCTGTTTTACTATCACATATATAGCAGATAAGAGTTTGAGAGGTCTTACTTGTTTGTGGCTGGAGCATTCCAGGTAATGCACAAACCCATGATGACCAAGACCAGACCGTGCATGAATGCTGTGGATGGATCATCAGGTAAGACCAGAAGAAGTATTGCTGCTAGAGGGATGGCTAATCCTGAACTGATCTGTGATAGAACTATCCTTCCACCATTTGGGAAACGAGTGGAAAGGAAATCTCCCATCTTGCCTCCAAAGAGACCTCCAAGAGCACCAGCAATCACAAACAAAGCTATAAGAAATGCAGTTTTCTCATGAGAGAAGCCAATAAGCTCTAACCACATGGGCGCAAATGACAATGCTGACCATGGAAATGAACCAGTAACTCCCTGAGCCACTATAATCTGGAAAGAAGGAATCTTAATAACTGATTTGGCTTCTAGGAACAGCTCCTTCACTTCTGACCACAGGGATTTTCCCAGAACTCGGTTGCTAGCTTTACAACCACCTTCTGAAAAGTGTGGATCGTTGGCAAAAACGCGGACTAGAATACCAACTACAATGCTGATTAGTCCAACGATGTGAAAGGCAAATCTCCAACCAGGTATTCCCATGATTGTTAGTGGAGCTATTAGAACGGAACAGAGGCCACCAATAATTGAACCAAGGTTGGCAGTGAGTTGTAGCCATCCAAAAGCTGTACCACGATTACTATCATCAGTTGAGTCGGCCACAAGGGACTGGATTGCGGGTGCAACTATGGCAAGGCCAATCCCATTCAAAGCTCTAGATACAGCCACCTAATCAGAGCAAGTTAGGACACTATAATGGCGTGTTTGGGAACCAACATTTGGTTTGAAATGCTGGATTTGAACCAAATGAAGTGTTTGGGAACTTCAAAAATTTGGATTTGGATTTGAGTCAAACCCTATGACATTCAAAACATACTTAGAACATGAGATTTCAAATGACAGGTCTTACCTTGTCATTTGAAATTCTATGATTTCCCAAACATTCTATTCATATTTGAAATACAACATTTCAAATCCAAAATTTCAAATGACGAATTTCAAATCAAATCCATGTTCCCAAACGCAACCTAAAGGTAAACACAATCAGCTGTCGAACTGTGCATAAGATATGATACTTCTGTGGTGTTGTTGTGACAGGAAATACAAACTACCAAAACATCTGATTCTGAGCAAGTGATTTCCTTCATTTATGACCTAATATCATAGGATCTACATTTACTAATCTGTCTGAGCAAGTGAAGTAGTTTTTTGTCTTATAGCAAACAAAACCATATTGAAGAATAGAACACAATTAGGCAGATAATTAAGTAGATACAAATAGAAACATATATGCTACTAAACTTAACATTTGGTGAACATGTATTCTATTAGGGTAAATCACTAGGCACTTGTAACAATACTACTAAATCAGTCTATGCAATCATCAGATTTTCAGAGTACAGTTCCAGAAATGGATAGGAGCTACAAAATTTGACTACAAATAATCAAATTCTCTTCCTCAGAATCAATTCAATTCAATTCAACTGTTAAATCAAGTTGACTCGGTTCCCCCAATACATTTTCTGAGCAACCAAACAAGAGCCAGAAGTGAAAACACAGCTAGAGAAAGGAATACCTGGAAGAAGGTGGAGGAGAAGGCGACAAGGAAGGTGGCGGCGGCCCAGAGGAAGGCACCGAGGGCGATGACGTGGGCGCGGTTGTGGTGCACGGCGAGGTAGGCGGCGATGGGGTAGCAAGAGGACTGGACCATGGAGCGGAAGAGGGTGAGAGAGCCCAAGCCGGTGGGGTCGGTGTGAAGCGCCGCACCGACCTCCTTGTAAACCCCAGGAAGCAGAGACTCGTCGGCTCTTTCCATGATCCCGGCGAGGTTCACCAGTAACAGTGTCACTGTCTCCGATTTCATCTTCCTATTTTCTATTTCTCCTTGTTTTTGCTTCGTTTGGTAACATTAACAAAACCACTGTGTCTCTCTCCTCTTTTTTTAATTCTTTGAGAGGGAGAGAGTACAATAGGGACAAGTGGGTCGGCGTGGTAAGGCCGTGTATGCTTGTTGACTGTTGACTTCATCTTTTATACTTACCTTGAGGGGCATTTACTTTTACTTCTAATGGTTAAAATTCATTTAGACATTGTTGCGTCTCCAGTTTTAATTGCCATGAGATGACGGGATTGTAATTAATTGTTAATTGTTAATTGTTAATTGTGTAAGAAACTCTTATATAATGTACTCAAGTAAAACAATTTTTTAACTCAAAATTACATTAATTATCATTTCAATTCATCATATAACAAGAAAGTAATCAAATGAGGGGTTGTCATTTAGTCCAACCTTTCGCGTCTGGCAAAGAAATCGAGGACCTAGCTAGCACAGACCTCCTAACTAAAACAAAAGACACCTCATTCAAGTCCTTTTCAAACTCTTTAATATCACTAATTATCAAGCTGAAGGCATTATTGTCTTCATCCTCAGCTTGCACTACATGAGACACACTAACTAAAATAATCTGAATAACTAAGTCGAAGGCACTGGAATCCTTTCCCTTAACTTGAACCACATCCCCGATTAACCAACCCAACCACTACTTCATGAACAACCAAGACCACTACCACCCTGACTTCACTAACACCTGACCAACTAGCTCGACCCCCACCCCACACTTTATCCGAGTTATTGCGAACAACCCATCCCGCATCACTTTTATTGATGTCTTGAAAGAGCGCATTATCCACATGTAACTTAAGACGACCTCTAAGCGGTCTCTACCATCTACCTTCGACCTTACCAGAATCTGCATCTGATCCAGTAGTGACATCCAAATCGTCAACGATATCAGCCCATCCGCTTATGCCTAAACCTTGTTCCAAACTCTCATGTTCCTTTCGTGTCGGTCAAGTCGTTGTCTAGATAGGCTATTGGCTTCGTGCGAACCACCGCCCTACCGAGAAGAGCACCAAAAACCCCAACCTAAAATATAGACGAACAAAAACTTTGTAACCGTCAATCGAAACTACGCCGCTACTACCCTAAAAACCCTAATATTTCCAAACTTGCTACCAACAAAAGCTCGCTATCAGAACAAAAAAGACCGCTTAATTGCGTTTATTAATTCACCAACTTGCTCAACTTGCCGCCGAAATAGACCCAATACCTGCCGCAGCAGCCGCACCTAGAGACGTCGCAATCCTACATTGTGGTTAAACAAATCTTAATTATACAGTGGCTTTGTATTTTTTTAAAAAAAAATCATATTTGTTTCTTAATTCAATTTATCTATTTTTTTTAACGAAATTTTGGTTCTTGTCCCTACAAAATATTTTATTTTTGTCCCAATAGTTAGGTAAGAAAATTGATTCACTTGCTTTGTCCCCACGAAGCAAAATCTCTCGATCTGTCTCTAACATAAACAATATCGTTTTAATAAAGTTTCCTATAATCTTAAGATCATAGGTTCAAATCATGATACCCCCAAAATTTGTATAGTTAAATTCTTTATTTATTCTCTTTCATTGGCTTTCTTTACTCCTTTATTTAGGCCTTCTATATAACTTATCACCTATCCTTCAAGCTTATTTGGGCTCTCTATCTTCTCCTATCAGACCTTCTATACAACTCATCTCATATCCTTCAAACTCACTTGGGCATTCTATCTTCTCCTATCGGTCCACCCGAAAAAAGAAGATAAAATCGAAAATGAGTTCATCTCTATCTTTGCGGCCCATGGGAACAAGATTCTATATATATCTCTTTAATCCACTTGCAAATCCATAACGGGCTTGCACGTGAAGGGCGTGTTGGAATATAGTATTAAAAAATTAAATTAAAACTTCAACAATATACAAGCTTGAACTTTTAGTTGAGTTGGTTCTCTAACACTTTGATTGTGCATTTGAACTTGAACTTTATTTCTTATACAAATATAAATTATTAATTGCAAAACTGATTTTCTCTTTGGTCCACTTGCAAATCCATAATGGGCTTGCACGTGAGGGGGCGTATTGGAATATAGTGTTAAAAAAATAAATTAAAACTTCAACTATATACAAGCTTTACCTTTTAGTTGAGTTGGTTCTCTAACACTTTGATTGTGCATGTAAACTTGAATTTTATTTGTTATACAAATATAAATTATTAATTGCAAAACTGATGTTGCTTTTGTATTCAAACCTCCATGCATTTTGGTGGTTCAAGAATCAACATTTTTTTTATAGGCAAATGATATTTTTATTAATAAAACCCGAAACGGGTGAAAAAAAGTACAGAGAGAAAAAAACAAACTCAAACTAGCTCAAGAGAAAGCTAGAATTACAACACTAATCTTCAAAAGAGAAAATAGTCGACCGATGAATTTGCTCACTGGCTTGTACGTGATTATCAAAAGAAAAAATAAATATATCCTCTTGAATAATATGTAAAATCCTAACCCTAGCGACTGTTTTTCAAACCCTACTATCGATCGCCGTTCTGGCTGCCGTTTCTCCCGCCAAGCCCGCCGCCGTCTTGCGTCTGATCAAGCATCCACTCGGCCACGTGCTGTTGACCACCGCCGCTGGCAGCCAGTTTCGTTTCCTTCTAGGCGATCTATCCAGTAGGACTCACGATTCACATTGTTTTTCAGAAACCTACCACCATCGTTGACATACCGTTGGCTTGAAAGCATCATCAAGAGGCATGCTACTGTAACATACTGCTTTGTCCCTTGACACCCCAATGGTTATGTAAGGAAGTTTGGGTTCGTCTCCTTCGTAAATCATGTGGACGCCGCTAGGATTTTGCGAATCTTCGATGGTACCTCGCTTCTTGAATACCGTCTCACGGTGGATTGGGGATATTCCTCGTCTAATGCATGTCCAAGTACACCCCATGCTCAGTACTCGGTTTCTCGACCGGCTCGTCCAGCTACCCTCGGTCACTCATCTAGGGTTAACGCTTCGGCCACTCAGGCTCCGTTTAGACCACATCCCAGTAGTTACCTAGGGTTTGCTACTCGCTCGATAATCAGCAAGCTCATATGGAGCGTTTTGGTCGTTTCACGGTCGCAGGTGTCCGACTCTTATCTTTATGAAATCAAGACCATAGAGGGTGTCTTTAACATCTCTGTGCATTCCTTAGGGCACCGTATTTTTTTCCTTTCTTTTCCGGATGAAACATTGCTAAAATAATGAAAGAATCAAACTGGGAGTGGATGTCCCAATGGTTCGTGTCATTTCATGATTGGTCTCGGTTTAAGAAGAAAGGTGGTAAATACTGTTGGTTGAATATTTGGGGAATACCGCCTCAAGCCTGGCATGAAAACACTCTTCGCAACATCATGAAACCTTTCGGTGATTTGATTTATGTCCACCCATCTTTCGCTCACAGCTTTTGTCTCGACCATGCTCATGTGCTTGTTCATGAATCCTCATTTCCGACTATTTTGACTGTCACTACGTTAAAAGTTGGGAGCTTCCTTTTCCATGTTGCTACTAATGAGTGCTCCGGTTCCAACCTGCTACCTTTTAGCCCTCCGCCATCCTCGAGTCCGCCAAGGAGCCCGCCAGCTCCGTCCAACAACAACGAGAATGGTTCACAAAAAAAGTGACAACTTTGGGATTTCTGGTTCCAAACTTGATGACCATGTTGTTGGCCTGAAGCCCATGAATTGGAAACAAATTTGCAACAGGATCAAACCCAACCTACAACTGGGCCCATTCAGCCAGCGGAAGTTGGGCAAGCCTCAAACATGATTTCGTCTTCAGATAACACCCTCTATGAACTTCCTGCGCCTAGGGTCTCTACCTTGCGTATCAATGAATTGGCCCTTAATTTGTTGCCTCCCAAAAAGTATCTCATTCCGTCCGATAAGAGAACAGCGTTGGTCTCTCCAAATTGCACTGTTGGTTTCGACCGTCGGAGAAATCAGAGGACAGTTACTTCCTCCCCCTCTCGCATTGCCGGATCCGGTTTGTCCAAACCGGCCACACCAGCGAACAAACGAGCACAACGCCCCTCATCCCCGACACAATCGACAACGACACTTTGGGATTTTTATAAAACTTTAGATGCAAGGGCGAAAGGATCAGAAACAAAGGTAATAGAACGGCTTCGCATTGTAATTCAATTTCCTTTTTGTCATGGCACACAGACTCGGTATCCTGCTTGTATTCTTAGCTTAGTTTACCTTCATTTTTAGCTAGTTTTTTTGCTTTCTCTTGTACTTTTATTCGACCCTCTCTGTCATTATAATAAAAGGTACCGCTCGCTTATCAAAATAATAATAATAAATAAATGATTTAGAAGGAAATTTTTGGAAAAATATTACATTTACCACAGAAATCCGTTGCTAATTATTTGAGGCTCTTGTGTTAACAACGAGAATATAGACGTCGCAAACGACAAAATTCTGTAGCAAAACTGTCGCTAATTTGGTTGCAATATGAGCATATTCGTATATACGTATATAGTGTCTCGTACAATCTCTTTTATAGTGTGATGTTAGTGTCATCGATGGAGGCTATAGGCATCTATTTGGCTATAATATTGTAGCAGTAATTCCTCAATTCACTAATAACCTACAATGAAATGTTGCTGGTAATTAAGGACAGAAGTTAGTATATGTAGATGTTGAATTCCTTGGGTATTGTTTATAGGTGTAGCCTAGTGAGTTCCATTTCAATTTGGAGGTTTAAAGGAAAAATTAAGAATAATATGAATCTCCCATCTATATAAAAGTAAACACAAAAGAGTTTTTTTTTAGTCTAAATCATGGGTTTTTTAAGCGGGCCCGCAAACTCGCGGTTGACACCTTTAAGCCGTTTTACCATACTCAGACTAATCTTCATTCGAGGGTAAATCATAGTTAAAACTATTCCCTCTCCCAGGGGTGTGTTGAGCGGAGATTGAACGCAAGCGATCTTCCCACTCACGCAGCCTGTGTAGCCATCTGCGTCACTACTTTTGGGTAGGAGCATTTTCTTTTAATATATTAAGTTTCATGTCTCTATATGATATTGTAACCGAATCATTTTCAATTATGCACATGAATCAACAACTTAGTTTGATCATTATTCTAAAATTTGACTCCTACGAAACAAACATGTATAATTGTATAAGTAGTCATTTAACTGCATGATTGACCCTAGCGTCAATTATGTAGTTTTTTTGCACTATAGAAAAACTGCATGATTGACACTATAGTCAAAATGGAGTTCGAATAATTAAGTGCTTGTTTGGTAACACCACATGCTCTTTAAAGATGGTGTTGCATCAGCTAAGCTCTATGGAGATAGTTGTTACATCAGATGTAATTTGTTTAACAAATTTGTAAAATTTTGGATCTCCAAAATACATTCTTCAAGGAGCCATTTCCAGCAGGAGCCTCATGCCTCCTGTGAGAATTGAGGTCCGACCACCATTTTGATAGGGCAACAAACACTAGTTTTTGTAATTTATCGACGACTGTGGTCTGATAAATCTCTCTCATCATGGTCGATAATAAACTTGGTACGATCCAAATCTAGCGCCACCAGGATGGACAAAGTGCTAATCTCATTGGGATCCCACTCTCATCCAATCAGGCCTAGCGAAAAGTGTCTCTGACCGCACCCATATCCTACTAGCCACAAACAAAGTTGATTGGAGACCAAAATCCTTTCGGTTCATAAAATGATATTCTTATCAATCATACTATTGCAAGAAACTTAACTTTTAGCTGTATAATTGTAAATTTACCAAACATAATAGACTTTTTGGATCACTTTCTTACAACTTTGTATAATTTCAATCACATCCTTACAACTCTTTAATATTTTATAGTAGCATTACCAAATAAGCTCTCTATTATGTAATTGCAAAATATAGGTTTATTGCTTCCATCAATGCATGAAAATGACATTGTTAATCGATGGATAGTAATAAAGAGTTGATCAGCAAAAAGCCAATGGCTAGTTAATAGTGTTCAACACCACATCAACAGAAGTTTATACATCACCGTCAGATAAATGCCCGATTAGGTTGCTTCATGGTGTCACACAAACATCTTTTAACGATAAAGTTAACATCGTCAATGAATAAAACTTATTTGTATATAACTAACTTGTTACGCATTTATTTGTGCATAATTTGCGGATTTTGACAAATTTGTACTTTTGTAGAAGTTATATACCAAAATTTTCTTGTGTTAGTGGGAGTGGGAGTGAGCAAATCTCTCTAGCTATTCCATGGTATGTTTAAAAAATAAAAATTGTGATGGCCATTTCAGCTTGATGGTAAATAAAAGTTGAAGCATGGGTGATAAAAGATATCGGCCCTATTAAAGCCCAGCAAGAAAAGTCCAAGTAGAAGGCCTAGGATCAAATTTTGACTTTTCAAACAATACTATTAAATGTCGATCCAAAAAAGAACCTTCCAAATCCAATGATGCTATTGGGTTTATGTTTATTAATGTGAGATTAAACCCAACTTAAACATGATTTCATCTCAATGAATGCAATTGGTTAATCAAAGACAATTTTTTTTTTGTGACTTCACATATTTTGTGGTTTACCCATGTCTTGGGTTTGATAGAATTTAGGAGAGAGTTGATAGATATTTTTATTATGTTAACCTTTACTTTATATTATTTTTTGTTAAGAAAATAAATCATACATGTAGTTGTCATACATCTGAAAAGATGAGATCCATCAACCCCTGAAAATCAAAGTTGTATACAAATACAAGATACGACCCACTTTTCATCTAATATAATCTAACACGTGTCTTATATGTATTTAACATATAAGACGGTTGCATGCACTAATACGCTCCCTACACATAAATAAATGTTGTGTTTTGTACCATCATTAACTTATGGGAAGTCATGGTATGTTAGAACTCCGGCGCAGACAGTTTGTGTGGTTGCTTGCCTAATTAGGACCATAGAGATTCATATTTGTGGTTGGTTGGCTACGGTGTGGGCCTACTAGCCTACGACTAGGATTGGTTCTTCATGACTTTTTTTTACTCTGTTTATAGTGCCTACACTGACTACACTATTAATAATTAATTAATTAATTAATTGAAATGTGGACCGGTGGATGGTGTTGGCGTTGCCAAGTCTTGTTATATTTCTTTCTTTTGAACCTTCTTAGGGGTTGCTAATGCCATGATTTGCCTTCAGAATAATTTTTTTTATGTATATAGTTAATAATCTAATTTACTTAGAAAAATTATTTAATTATTTTTTAGCCTTGGACTTACACACTAATACATTTCTAGTACTCATGTCGACACTCTAATTCTCACGACCAAATTAGAAACAAATAAATTAAGGCACTTATTTGGATTATACATTTGGTGAAAATGGAAATGAAACAAACTCTTGCATAATCACTTTCTCCAATGAGACCGTATGTTTGGGTCCGGACCAGATTAGAACCAAAATGGATCAATCTACACCGAATGAATTCGGTCCGGTCTTTATTGTATATTTGATGTCCATTTGGTAAAGTTTGAACCGGTCCAAATTCGATCTGGACATGTTTTAAATCAACTGACATTGTGAAAATTATAAAACTAAATGCCGAGATATTAGTTAATTATCTATATTTATGTACATATATTTATAAAATTGGGTGTGTACATAGAAAAAAGAAGACGTGAATTCTGATGCATGTTTTGGAGAGTGGAATTCAATTGTGATCACTTATAGGGTTTAGAATTTGGTTTTGGTTTTGGTTTTGGTGGTTTGTATGGGGCACCCCAAAGGAGAACATATTACACACGTACTTTGACAACGACCTCTCCTTCTTCTTCTTTTTTTCTCATATTATTATTATTATTATTATTATTATTATTATTATTATTATTATTATTATTATTATTATGTAGTTTTGATGGTTGCAGCAAACTCTGAATGTTGTTGAACTGATCTGAACTATTTGCTGTTGTCGTTTGTTGCAGTTATTTATTAAAACTGAATCAATTATTAACATTTCAATAAACATATACTATATCTTTATAATTATTAGACAGGAAACAAAAAGAATAAATACTCCTCTAGGAACAAAGAAATAAAAATAAAGAAGCAGACAGAGAATAAAAGGATCAAAAGATCATGTGAAGATTTCTATATTCATGTATAAATGCTCAATAAACTAACCCCAGAAATATCACACAAAAAACATCATGGTAAAAAGATTCTCTCTTGATGTTGCTCTGTTATCACTTGGATTTTTGTTCTCTGACTCAGTCAAAGGCTGTGCTGCATTTCTGCCCACAACAGTTAGTTTCATCAAAAACAATTTCATTTTGTAATTCTTCAATGGTTGTTTTAATGCAATAATAATAATTATAAGTGAATAATGGGATGGTGGTGGTGGTTAAGTTTTACCCAATTCAGGTGGTAATGCTCCTACTGCTCACCTGTTACATTCCAGTTTCCACAACACAATAATATAATAAATATTAAAATGTAAAAAAGTAAAAAGAAAACTTTATAGGCTGAAATCGCTTTCTTGCTTTCACATCCTACAAAACAATCTCTCTTTCTCTTTCTATTTCTCTGAGTTTGACCCATTGCCAGCCACGGCCCTCGACCCCACCAAACACCCCCTGCACCTCTCTCCACACGATTTTCTTGCTCAAACTCTAATTAAACAATTAAATATAAAATAAAAAGGCCTTACATTACATAACCTTTCCTCTCTTCTCTTTTCAGCTTCACAGTCTCCTCTTCTTTTTCCTTCCCCTGAAACACAAACTGAAACCCTAGCTAGCTTCCACTTTCTTGATTATTTTCTCGCCGACGTAAAGCCAAGAAAAGGGACCAAACCCAAACCAACCAAACCAAACCAAACCATCTTTCTCGTCTCCTTTGATATATGTAAGTTTCTTCTTTCTTTTTCTCATCATCCCCTTTTTCACTTTTGTGCTGTTGTTGTTGTTGTCCATGGCCGATCTTTCTTGTGTTGTGTCAAAGCTATAATAAGAGATCAGATCATTGAGTGCAGTGCAGTGCAAAGCAACATCGATGCCTTTCTGGTGATCCGATGGCTTCTTTTTGTAGTTTCTAGCTACTCTCTTTTTCGATCTAATCATGGATTCTGGAAATAGTGGTAGTCTTCAATCCTCCAGCGGCGGAGACGACGAAGAGTACGATTCTCAGGCGGATCATCGCCACCACTCCTCCTTGTTCCCCTCTTTTTTGAACTCTTCCTCCGCCGCCTCCGCCACCGCTCATTTCGGTCACATCGCCTCCTCAAATCCCAATCTCTCTTCCTCTCTTCTCTCTCACCACCTACCCACCACACCTGCTCTCTTTGACCCTTCCACAAGCTACCTCCAAGCCCTCTCCTCCCAGCCCCAAACCCACAACAGTTCCGTTTTGCTTAACATGGACCTCCTCCGCCCCTCCGCCAGAGCTCCGCTCGTCGGCCAGAGATCTGCCGACAATTGCACCGATCTCGGAAACTTCACCGCCTCGTTTGGCCACCACCACCAACTGTCGGCTCACGCTTCATTGATGCACTCCGACGGGGCTGGTTCCCAGCACGGAAAGTTCGGTGTGTCCTCGTCGTCTGATCATCACCATGGTGGTGGTGGTGTTCACAATCAGGCGGCGGCGGCGGCAACCACCACCACCGTGGGGGTACGGAACTCGAAGAAGCGGACGCGGGCGTCGAGGAGGGCGCCCACCACGGTTCTGACAACCGACACCTCCAATTTCCGGGCAATGGTTCAGGAATTCACCGGGATACCGGCGCCGCCGTTCTCCGGCTCCACCTACTCCCGCCGCCTCGATCTCTTCGGGAGCAGATCCTCCGGCCATTTGGACCCAATGGGATCCCTCTACCCGCTCCGCCCCGCGGCCCACAAGATTCAGCCCTTCCTTAACTCCAATTCCTCGTCGCCGTCGCTGCTCAACAGCTCCGTCATGCTCGACGCCACAAACACCGCGACGACCGCCGGTAATTTCAACTCGACGGGTACGGGCAGTAATTACATGAACATGCAGAACCCAATTTTGTCATTTCAGTCCCTCCCCCAGCCGCAAATGCTCTCATCGCTTGACGATCAGGCTCAACTGGGTACGGGTCAGGGACAGGATCAGCAGCTCAATGCCGGCGGCGTTGGTTCCGGCGGGGGGGGGAGATTAGGCGGAGGGGGATCTAGCCAAGACCAGCAGCATCATCAGTTAAGGGCTTCAAATGAAGGCGGCGACGAAGGTGGTTACAACAATTCTTCTCAGCAGCAGAAACGGATCAACAATGGAGGTAAATTCAACTATTCGTCGTCGGAGATGGATCATCAGAACAAGGGTTTCGATCAAGCTCCGGGCAGCAGAGGTGACGGTACGGTTGACTCGTGGATTTGTCCCTCAGACTAGCTAGGTAGCTGCTAGCTTAGGACTTTTTAATTAATTTTATTTACTACACTACCCTTAAACATTACACGAATTTACAATTATGATGATCTTGAATGAATGCATGAAGTAGATATATATCAACCGGTGGTTGTTGTAATTTGTAGTGGCCACCACGGTGGTGGCGGTGGCGCTGCACAAAGTCACCACCACCACCACCACTTTTTTTTTTTCTTTCTTCAAAAAATAAATAGTTATGATCATGTCATCTATACTTGATATTTTCTTTCTTTCTTTTGTTAAACAAAATTATCTATGTAGATACATTGATAATTGGTCTGCTCACTGTGATACAATGGAGTTTTTGTTAAAAATAAGATTGGTGCTGTCTTCATAATAGAGACAGACATAGCTGATACATGATACATCCATGTAGTATATTATAGTTTACATAAAGAATTGTTGCATTTGCATGTTACTCATGCATGATGCCAAAAAGCTCATTATATATCATTTTCTTTTTTGCTTGTGCGATCGACCATAACCACATTTATAGATATACACATAAAGATGTTCATACATATTCTCGACTATGCATATCAAAATTGCAGACATGTTAATTATATAGATTTTGCATAACACTTATATTTGGAAATTTTATAACGAAATGTCATCTAAAATATAGATGATTAGGTGATAAAATATAGAAGTAGGTAATTAAGGTACGTAGATTTGTATTAGTATATGTAGAGAAATGGGAGAGATTGGCGGCAAGATTGGAGGAGAATCCTTACCTGCCGCAATCATAAATAACAATTGGCTATGCCTATTTCTATCTTATTCTTAGCTGCTGCCTAATCCATATATATTATTTTTTTTATTATTATTATTTCATTTCATGTGTTTATTTGTTTTCCCAATTAAAACTAATAATTGATGAGCAGCCACCCAATCTACTTTTCAACTATGCCCAACTCCCTCCTGATGCATTGCTGATTTTATATATCATCTAATTATCAATTATTTTACTACTTGATGACAAAAACTTCATTTTACTATTATAATTATATTGCTCATGTTGTCAATTGCAAATAGAAAAACAAAAATATATGATATTAAATTTACAAGTGCTGCAAAGAGACAATCCAAAAAGATTGCAGAATTCAATGAGTGTAATAAACGGATCCATATGGTAATTAGTAGCTTGTGATCCACACAATTGCAATTACAATTACCATTACACCACCTTCATTATTGATTATTGATTGTTGGGGTTGGGTTGTGATTCTCAATTGATTGCATTGCATTTTGCTGCAGTAAAAAGATTGTATAATTATACAAGACAAAAAGAATATTTATGAATCAAATGTCCAATGAAGTTGATTATTAATTTTCACATAATTACTACTTTATAATTGCCCATGTAATCATAAACTGCTTTTGTATTGCATAAAAATCTAAGTAGCCACACCCCACCACCCCCAAAAGTCAATGATCATTAATCCTTGATTGCCTATTTTACTCAATTCATTTAAACAAAACATATGTTTTATACATCCTTTTGGTTTACATAAGTATCATTCTAAACTATCTTTTAACTATATATATATAAGAGAAATTGACTGTTGTGAACATAAACATCATACGATCATTCAGTGGCGGAGCTAGGCGTGGGGTGTAGTAGACAGCTCTCAAAACTTCATTAAATATTGGACAGATTCACTACTTTCATCGTGAATGTTTGAGTCCAATGACGATATCTATGATTTCTCTCATAACGTTGAGATTACAGTTCATATGTTTAGTTTAGTTTTAATACGTCCACTTCGATCCCACATCTAACTTTGATGTTGTGATCATTTGTTACATGAAATAGAAGGATAAATGAGTTAAGATGGAGGATAAGAAAAGTTGGAGTAAATATTTGACAAAATAAAAGGGAAAAGATATGATATGATATGAGGGAGAGATGATTAGGAAAAGGATTTTAGAAGAAGAGGACAGAGAGGAGGATGTGGTGACATGTGACTCCTCTACTTTGGAATAATGGTGGGGCCATGCCAGAGAATAATATGGTTTTTTGCAATGATGACTGTTTCTTTCCCTCCCCTTCACTTACTTGTCCTCTCCTTCTTCACCCACCAATCCATGCTCTTCCCTCACACTCACATGTACTTTTGAATTTGAATTTCATCAAACACAAACTATAACACTTCTTATAAATATTTTGGATCATATAATTTGGATGAATTATCACATTTATGAGGTATCACAACTCTCCAATCTCTTTAAGCATAATCTAAATATGTTCAACAATGATTTCAATGTCCCAAATGCAAGAGGTCATACATGTTACCATGTTAACCACTACACTAAAATCCATTATGCAATCAACAACCTTCCGACCTTCTTCCCATGCAATATTTAGCCCAACCCTTAAGGCTTCCAGTTCCAAGATAGTGACCAAGTAGGTCCTGTGATTTTTTTTATATAAACAACTTGTGTAGGTGGTTGAACGGGTTTGTTCTCGGTTTTAATCATAGGTTTTCGTATAGAGCTACTTATGTGTTGCAGTTGGTGGATGACATGACAATTTTTGGTTTGGTGGTAGTTGTCAGCAAATTGTTGGAGTTGCAGTAGAGCTAATCCTAATCAACATTTGAAACCCTAAGCCAGAAAAGCACGAACAACTTACAATGAATACACATAAAGTTTAAGACAACCATGTGAAGGTTTTTACCGACCGTCCATCGTCACCACTATGAGTGTCATATGATTCGGTAGCAATCCGAGAACTCCGACCGAACCACCGTCTTCCAATCCACCTTCACTTTTCCTGCAACCGCCATTATCGCCACATGCCTCCAGTTGCCAAACATACACACCAATCGAAAAAATCATCACCGCTCTGCAAACTTTAACAACATTTTAACTTGCTATCAAATAAGAGTCTCGTTTTCTTAGTGAGAGAGACCGCAATTAGTTACCTGCAAACTCAAGAAACTGCCACGACTATGAGAATTGAGAGCAACTATACAAAAACCCTAGTCGGCTCTCCAAACGTAAAACAAAGGAACTTGATTCGAGCAATATTTAGTTTCTAAGTCTAAACTAAAGAGGCTTTTTTTTTTTCAATTTTAGACTTATTATTATTAGAGGTGACCCTTTTTTGGCAAAATTTTCTTCAACTTGTCCGAATGTAGTTTCTTATTTTGAGTAGCTATGACTACCGTGGGATGACTATAATTTTGCCGCGAACACTTCTTTTCTCTTCCCCTTGGAATTTGATTATTTTATTCTTTGAATCATTCTAACCAAAATGCAAAAACAAACAAACAAATAAAATTATGTGATTACTCTGTTTACAGGCATGATTATTTATCTTAAAATAATGCATGACTCAATTTGATGTCCATTTTTGCCTGTAACGCAACTTACGGCGTTTGGTTGCCTCTTTACGGCATAAATTGAATATTAAAATAAAAAAGGTAAGTGAATGTTCAAATATTAAAAATATATAATAAGGTTAAATATGGGACGTAAGCAGTGATGATAGTTAGGTTGGTAGGTGACGAAACTTGGTCTTTGGTTTAAAATTTACAGGACCATTCCATGCTTGAAATTTCGTAGTTGCATGTATTTGGTTTGGTTTCTTTGCCTGCTGCCATGTTAGACTTAACCGCTGCCTGTCCGAGTCTCATGGGTCTAATTTTATTCGTTGGCATAGAAAATGAATATGGACTAACATTCATGCCATATGTTATATTATTTCATTTGACTATCAATATCACATCAAATTCTTTATTTATTCTTCTATAATCTCTAGAACCCTACTTACGAGGGGAAATTAGAGACTCAGATGACATGTAAATATATTGCGATGGTATAAAAAAATGGGAATGGCCAGTAAGGAGACAATAGGTGGCACGTCAGGCCGACGTTAATAAGCTTGAGTCAAATATTTGATAACTTTAGTCAATGGCTTGATTAGCTTTGATCAAGAGTCGGGGAAACTTTGTGCGGGTTCGGGTTAAGCGGATGAGCCATGCTTGGTCAAGTACGTAAAGGTACAATCTTGCACAAATCTTGAGAAAACCCGCAAGCCTTCCGCAAACCTCCGCGGGCTATCAACAAGCCTCCGTAAGCCTTTTCCGCATTTCCTTGCACATTTATAGATAGGTCCATTCGCGGACAAGATTGATCCCTTATTTTGGATCTGAACCTTCGATCTTGCACCCGCATCAATCGAGCATGTCTTTGCGGACTCATTCTGAAGCCTACATGCATGTTTATCCGTGAATGAGATCACCTTTGCGGGCTTTTCACTCACCTTGCGAATGCATCCACGACCATGCAAACGACTTTCTCTGGCATCCATTTTCCTCATCTCGGACGAGTCATCATAAAATTCATCATCTTCCGCACGCCGACATGAGTCCAACACCTTTTCCTCTCCCGCACACGGACATATCCTTGTGCCCCCATACATCGACATCTATTTCAATCACATGAATTCCAAGTTGACGGACATCTACAAAGGCCCATCCATGAAAATCATATAGATCATGCGAGCATCTCCATTTGTGGACATGTCTCTCCTTGCAAGCCTCTTCCATTTCGCTTGCGGAATGAACCCTCTCGCGGCCTTCTTCGTTCGCACACGAATAAGTCTTCCGTGGATGACCTCACATCCTTCTTCTTCTGCATACAAATATGTCCACATCACCAAACTTGATCTATATTTCATCTGCATCTTTGCCAAGAATCAATACTCGCATCCACATCCAACTTATGAGCAGCCGTGGAAGAGCTTCATCAACCTCGCAGACTCCCTTCTTGCGGATATGTCTTTTTCTCCACAATACTCTCACGGGACACCTTAATGAGGCTTTCAACCCACATCGTCCACAAAGCGAGCATGTCATCCCAGAAAAGCATATCGAACATGTTCCTTGAGAAGACTCACATGCAAGTTTCACCTCTTCTCTCCTCAATAGTAAGGAATCAAGGCTTTATTTTGCTCGATGATCGTAGAGGGTACATGGAGAACGGAGAGACTGATCCTGAGGAGAATGATCACACCCAAGGCTTGGCTTTGCCCATTTAACCTAGAGGGTCCACAAAGAACGAATAGGTTGATCCTAAGGAGAATGATCACACCCAGGGCTCCACTTTGTTCGATGAACCTAAAGGGTTCACGGAGAATGGAGAGGGTGATCCCAAGTCTATAGCTCTCATCCCTTTCATGCGGACATGCATCCTTGCGCATTCGAGGATCCATATCCATCCTCCAAGGCCTAAGGTACACATACATACTCCTCGACTTCACAAAGATCCAAAAGCCCATGTAGACAAATGCCTCGCATTCATTTCGCGTTCGGGATACAACAACCATCCTACCATTTCGTATCTGCATGCGAACTCATAGCCTCATACTTCTATTTTTTCGCGAGCATAGCCTCACAACAAGTACCCCACACGCTTCATACAAAAACAGATCCATAGAATAATTGCAACTCTTCTCGCGAAGATCACGCATAAAGGTTTGCGGCCCACCTTATTGTCCGCATACAGAATGCCACTGTCAGTGCATACCTCTTCTTCCGCGTGCAGAAGACCAAGCCTTCCATCAATGTGCCCTCTTTGCAAAACACACACACAAATTTACGGATGATGGTTGCGATTTCCCTTTTCCTCCGCGTGTATAATCAACACATCTTCACTATCGCAGACACCCACCTTTGAGTTCCCATCTGCACTCAATCCCATGGTAATGCGCAAAGCTCTCATCCGCATATATGCGTGGATGCCATTACTTACAAACAAGGCATGCCAAGGACGAGTCGGTCCCAAGCTTACGTACAAATTAAACTTTTCTCTCATCTGCACATGCTACCTCATATGCAAACATCATCTCCTTTCCCAAGCTAGAGAGGCCAAAGACTTCGCTTCGCCTGCTGAACTCAGAGGGTTTACGAATAAGGGAGTGACTGAACCCAAGTAGAAGGATCAAGCATGAGGCTCGAGTCTCCCCCGAGATCAGAGAACAAGCCTTCATTTCGTCTGCAAAGCTCAAAGGGCTCTCTGAGGACGGAAAGAATTGAAAAGATTAAACACACCAGCAGGAATCGCACAATTCTCGATAAATCACGCACCGCTACGTCATCAGGTGAATTAGAGACCTATAAATAAGGCCATCCAACAAAGGTAATTTCATTCACGTTTCATTTACATACTCTAAAGAGCATTAGAATCTTCTTTAACATTATTCGTTATCTTAACGTGTTCTTTAAGGTCTTTGAACATTCTTTGATTTATCCGAGCATTCTTCGAAGATATTCGAGTCTTTATTGATTCTTACATACATTTGTGTTAAGATGTATAACGGTTTTTACGCTGAAAGCGGTCCCCTCGTATACACGTACTGTGTTCGCAGTTAACAATGCGTTAATCTATGCAAAAAAGATGCATTGACCCTCGACCAAGAACTCTGACCTGAAGCCTTAAACGAGACAATATTCAACAACCTTTTTTTTTTTGTTTTTTTTTATAGTCAACAACCTTAACACTTGATTAAGAAGAAAGTCATAAAATGACACCGTACAATACCACTAAACACAAAATTTTAAACTCTTAATTTATATTTTTGCATACTTATTCTATTTAATTTATGATAACAAAACAATAAAATCCCGCGCGATGCACGGGTAAGCAATGTGTAATTATTATTACATAAAACTGACCGAGCATAGTGTTATAATAAACCGAACGAACGTGTTATAATAAACCGAACCAACTATATCGATTTTATAAAATTGCAACCGAAAACCAGTCGCAAATGCTAAAGAACTGAAACTATCGGTTCAATTAAATTGTCGGTCGATTATATTTTAAACCGAACCAAACTAAAGTGAATAGAAAATTAAACTTAGGATCAGAAACTTCAAGTCCAATATATTTATTTTTCACATGGACCACAATCATCTAGTCAAATGGGATGAATTTTCAAAAGCCCAAATTGAGCACACAAAATTCACATTCAACATGTCAACTCAAGTAAAATGTGCATATTTATAAAAGTTTTTTTCTCACACTCTTCTTCTTCTTGACAATGTGGGATTCCAATTCTCTACAATTTTATATGAGTTAAAGTTATAGTTAATTCTCCAACTATACATGAGTATCACAATTGATCCTCCTACTATATTTCAAATCA
>JAYMTF010001562.1:0-22574 GCA_036897485.1 Pelargonium nanum | reverse complement strand
GGGTTGCTCTAGAATTTCTGGATGTAACTTGCATTTTGATTATGAATTAATAATATTGGTATTTCTTTTAAAAAAAAATTAAACACAAATTTATATATGAATGGTATATATATTGTGAACACTAAACACAATATTTAAGTAAGATTTGCTTGCTAATTAATCATATACCATAATAGCATGTGCTTTAAAACAACTTTTTTATATTATATTTTGACCAACCAACAAAAGTAGATTATACTTTTTAACTACTTTAGATTTGCACCTATATAATATAGACAATATTTGAAAATATAATATCTTGGCTTGACCTACTATAAATGGAGAATCAAGAAATTTGATAATGTACATTTCGGCTCAATAGTTACTCCATGTGCTTGAGTTTTGAGTGATGCTATTTATAAGTAGTGTCCCAAATAATGCATTAATTAATTAATTAATTATATACGACATATCAATTACCATCATGTATCGGGTTAATTAGCAAAAGGTTGTTCCGGTTTAACTTGAGATCTCGAGTTCGAGATTAAGAGATTGTACTTATGTTAGCTCGAATGAGATAGTCTGAATGTGGTACAACTTAAAGATGTTGATCTCGTTCTAATCACTGGTGACGGTTTCAAATGCTTATTTGCTCAATTTTGTGTATAACTTGAAAGCCCAAAACTACCTATATCATCAACAAAATCCCACTCAAACCCAAAATTGTTGGCCCAACTCATTGGTTTATCCCAAAATCTCTAAATGGCCCAACTTGAAGCCCATTATCACTTCATTTTCAACAATAAAGCCCAATAACAGACCCAACATTGAACAACTTGCGGGCTAATAGTGACCCAACTCAATACATATTAGCCCGTAAGCTTTTTGGCATGACCCGTTGAAGCCCGAGCGATTTCGGCACAAAGACTTGACAAATTTTGCTTCGACTCGCGGGATATTGGTGACCCGACCTGGCAAATAGTAACTCGATAAATATGTAAGTGTTTCTTGCCTAGCCCTTTAAGCCCGAACAAGCTTGACAAATAGCCCTCCCAATACGAGAAATGGTAGCCCGACAAATATGTAAGCGTGTTTACCCTAACCCATTTAATTAAGTCCGAGCGATCTTGACCCGTGCACCGCCCCATCACCCATTTTGCTAGCCAGAGCTTGTCATGACCTGGCCCGACCCGACAAAGGCAACCGATAAAATGTGGGTTTTTCAGCCCGGCCCGTTAAAATAGAAATATGAGACAAATAGTATGGGACAATATTTATTTTTCCTTGTACAACCTAGCGGAGATTTCTAGGTCAAACTTTTCAAGAATACCGAAAATGCCCCTGGATCGGTCAGCAATTCAGGTTCAGTGCCAGCAGCTGCAGCATGCATGGGTCCATTTGTGTGAAGTGGACCAATAGGTGACAATGCCATAACTTTGGACATTGTTCCTCTACTTCTCACCCTTTCTCCATCTCATGCACCCTCTCTAATCTCCACCGTTGATACTCATTTTCAAGATTCATCTCACTCACAACTCTTTGATTCGATCGGACCACTTTTTGTCGGCCCGTGTTCGATATTATCAAGTCGGAGTAGAGACTCGAATCAATAATAGTTGTTCAACAGATTCTTGCTATAACTTTGCAACAAATTCTCGCTATAACTTTGTGGATGGATCGAAAAGAGATATATATATAGCTCATTATTATTATAAATTTGCGTCTATACACGTTATAGTTGTACCGATGAATCAAAAAGAGATAATAAAAAATTCGTTATGACTAGAATGATATGAGATAGATAGACAACCCACTACGATTTTATGGTAGGAGAGGAGTATACAGAAAGCTCAAAGAGATGAGAGAAGAAGTTCGTTGAAGTTCCGGGTATTCGTTCAAACGCTTGGCATTTTGGTAGCAAGCTGTCACACTAGGTTAGAGGGCAATCTCAACTAAAAATTCAGCGTATAGTTAAAATTACAATTCATACGTATTATCTTATATTCACCGAAATTGAAAAGTATGTGTTGGGTGCTATTGGTCTTATTGAGCATTTTCACTCCAAATGTTAACTCAAAAGGTCATGTTTTACCCAACACTTATAAGCTAAACATTAGACATTCTTCAACCGACCTGAAATAACTCAACAATATAACATATGAGATGGATACACTATTTCACACCGGTTCGATTGTACCAATTCAAAACAATAAGTTTTTTTGAGTTTGAATAATTTTCATGTTTCTAAAATTCGAGTATGATATCAGCAACCATTGTTCATTAAGAAGATCATTGACGCCTTATCTTAACCGGTCATAGCGTTAATATTATCCTCCAACATATATAATAAACGTGAGCTAATGTAATAATAAAAGTGCTTTACTTCCTTAAGTTACCAACTAATTTATAATTATTCCTTGGTATATCCTTTAAGACACTATGTTGTCAAACAAACACTAATAAATTTGTAGAGATTTATCAAAAGACACGCAGACATTCATGAATACGCACGTGAATATATAAGTTTAAGAAAAAATCTGATCGTACATAAGTTTGTACACATAAGATTGGGTGAAGAAATATAATTAGTAAAACACTAATCATCTTGTTTTCTATTGACACGCGACATGTATGCATTTAACGTGTACATGTCATGCACACCTATGGTAACATTTTTACCAACAAAATAATAATAATAATAGTAATGAAAACCCACTGGGTGTGCCGCAGTTGTTGCGCTGGGGCTGCGTGAGTGGGAAAAGTTCTTGAGTTCGATCCCCACTCAACACACTTGTGAGGGAGAGGTGAGAAATTCTTAACCCTGTGACCAAACCTCGAATGAGTATTAATCTAAGTATAGTCAAATGGCTTAAAAGTGTCTATCGCAAAAGTGCAAGCCTGCTCAGGAACCCCATGGTCTAAACCGAAAAATAATAGTAATGAAGGTGAGTCCATTTGGGCCTTGCATTGAATCCTTATAGTCTACGACTCTATATATGTGTCACTACTCATGGCCACCCCAACTCTGCACAAACACAAAAAAAATGGCACAAAACCCAAGACCTCTATTACAAAACAGATACAGATGATTCACAGACCAGAGTTTGCTGAGAATATGTGAGCTATAGCTACTACACCTTTTTTTTCCCTGTTATTTTCTCGAGAAAATTCTTGAAGTTTGAGCTCCAAAACCAAAACCCCAAGTTGGTGCTGCAGGTTTTTAGAGAGATTTGGTGGGGTTTCTGGGTTTTTTTTGTTCTTTAAAAAAAAAATATGAGCAATTGGTTGGGCTTTTCTCTAACTCCACACCTGAGGATTGATGATAATAGCTTTGATCGAAACGATGTCGTCGACCATGGCGGCGCCGCCGGTGGTGGTGGCGGTGAAGCTTCTCATGGGTTCTCTTCTCACCATCACCACCACCACCACATGTCGGTCATGCCCTTGCGCTCCGACGGCTCTTTGTGCGTTGTTGACCCTTTCCGGCGTCCTAACTCCGGCGAAGGTAGCTTCACCGACCTTGCATGTGTAGTGCTCTGTTTCTTGAGCACCATGTGGCTCTGTTTCTTGAATATCATACGTATTGTTCTGTTTCTTGAAACACCATTTTTCACTATGTTTCTTGAATGTCATACATATTAGTAACGAACTAATTGCCTACCTTAGCAAAGTCGTTAGCCTGTTCGGTTCTTAGACAATTCTTGCATCTCCCGTCTGAGGGACTCTCAGTCGGTGAAATATTGTGAGCATGATATCGTTCTTGTTTCTTGATTCTAGTTCTTAAGCCTAGTATGGCGTTTTCGGTGCTTAGACAATTCTTGCATCTCGCGTCTGAGTGACTCTCAGTCGGTGAAATAGTGCTCCATTTCATGAGCATCATTTTTTCATGATTCTAGTTCTTGAGCATAGTATCGTTCTTGTGTTTTTTACTAATGTATTGCTAAGTTTGTTGATTAACACAAAGTTTCTCCTAACTAACACATTAGTTGCTCACACTATTCTTGCACCTCGCATGTTAGTCTTAGTCATAAGTCGGTTCGGCTCTTAAACAATTCTTGCACCCGCGTGCTAGTCAATCTTGACTGTGGCATATTATTTGCATGCTTGTCTAAGGACGTTTTGCTCTGTTTCTTGAATATCATATCTGTTACTCTGTTTCTTGATTACTAACCCTTTACAGATTGGAGGTACGAGAGTGGCATGAATGCTACAAATTTGAACGAGGAAGCTCCAAAACTAGAAGATTTCTTGGGCTGTTGCTACTCGAACTCGCCGGACGATCACCGGATCAACGTCAACGTTGCACCGAGCTTCGGGGAGATAGAAACAGGGGAGGCTCATAATCTTCCACCACCACCATTAATGCAACCAGGAAGCTTCCACGGCTACACCGACCACCACCACCACCACCAAGCTCTCCTGAGCTCCAATCAGGTCCACAACAATGGGGTCTACCACCTTCCCTTCGACGGTGCAACTTCAGTTTCAGGGTTCAAGTCCTGGTTGCGCCAGCCACCGCCGGAGAAACCGCCTCCGTCAGCCGCCGACCAGTCGGCTCTGTCTCTCACTATGAGCCCTACCTCTCAAACCGGCCTTGTTGTCAATGACCAGAGCCGGAAACGACCCGTCGGAAAGTCCCCCGCCGCCGCCAGAGAGCCGGTTCCCAGAAAATCGATCGACACTTTTGGCCAGAGAACCTCTCAGTACCGCGGCGTCACCAGGTTCCCTGTTTTGCTCTGTTTCTTGATTCTTGGATACTCTGTTTCTTAGTTGATTATTAGAGATTTCATTATTATATTTTATGGGTAAATTTACAAAGGATTTTGTTTCAAGTTCAATATTTCAAATATTTTTAGAATTATTAGTAATATTACAACTTATTGATTTTCTTTTCAATGATTTTTTTAAATTTTGTCTAATCAATTTTATTTCGATGCCCAAAATCTCTAGTTTGTGTTTCATATCATGTTCGATCCTCCAACTATTTTTTAAACTATCTATGATATTTGGTGCCCAAATATCGTATTTGCCTATTTTAAGCCTCGAAATGTGATTTATTTTTCACTGTCATCTTTAGTTATTGTCTCCGTCTCCTACCAAATTAATGATATGTGCTACGATATTATTTCAATGAGTGAAAAAAAATCGACATGTGAACCTAAAGCCGGTAAAATTGAGGTTTTTGTCGGATAAAATCGACTAGCAAAGAAAAAATATTGCTGATTTAACGGTTAAACTTGATACGAGTGTATAGTTGGAAGATCAGTTACTAAGTTTAATCATTACTATCCTTTTTTATTATTACTAATATTGTTATGATGATGAAAATGAAAATCTTGTAGGCATAGATGGACAGGAAGATATGAGGCCCATTTGTGGGACAATAGTTGCAGAAAAGAAGGACAAACAAGGAAAGGAAGACAAGGTGATTCTTGATCTTGATCTTGTTCTTGATCATCATGTTATGATCTTTAAATTCTTGATTATTTTTGACAAATATTATAATTTATTTTTTCAATGAAATGTACTAATTGTTATGTTTCTTGCACTTTTTGGGTGTTATTCTCTCACTTCCAACATTACTAGTTTATCTTGGTAAGTGACCATCTAACCTATTCCTCATTAATTTTCTTGGGCCCTTGTTTGTTTCTAGGGAAAATTTATTGCTATAATATGTGTTTTCTTGAAGGTGGGTATGATAAAGAGGAAAAGGCAGCTAGGGCTTATGATTTAGCTGCACTGAAGTATTGGGGTCCAACAACTCATATAAATTTTCCTGTGAGTGCCAATTATTTATTTTTATTTTACATTTATTTTGTATTTAATGTTTGGAGCTAATGTGTGCAACCAAATATTTATGAATTTTTTGTGAATTTATTTCAACACCACATTCAATTATTGCACATTATTAATGTTTTAGCTGAGCACTTATGAGAAGGAGCTTGAAGAAATGAAGAACATGACCAGACAAGAATTTGTTGCTAATTTGAGAAGGTAGTTAATTGCATTAATATTGTTTCATAAATTCATATACCAATTCTCATTTATTAGCCAAAAAATACATAACATTTTGTGAAAATAATTTGTGGGTGCAAAATAGAGCTAGCCATTCAGGTTTTGAGTCGAAATCAGTGTGAGTTAGGGTTGATAATTTGGACATAAACTTGACCCTCTTTTCTTAGAATTTGGGTTGTATGCAATTTTTTACCGTCAAATTCGATGTCCAAATTGTCAGTTTTAGAGCTGACAATTAAGATTTGATATTAGGTTTGAGTTGATAAGTTATTATCCGCCACCACCCCGAAAGAGACGTCGGATTTGATTTAGATGCTACCTAAGTTCGAGTCCAAATTATTAACTTTATAATATATTTTAATATACTTTTTTCTAATAAATTTATTAAAATTTGATAAAAATGACTCCTAATTAATTAATAATTAATATTTTGTGATATATTAATTGATTTTGTTAAATATTTTACAGGAAGAGTAGTGGGTTTTCAAGAGGGGCCTCAGTGTACAGAGGAGTGACAAGGTTTGGCAGAGAACACAACTTTAATAATTAATAATGTTTCCATTATTTACTGCATTTTTTTGTGCAGCTTTTGCAATTATCACAACAATAATGGGTACACAAAATAAATAAATTCCCATGACACATATGATATGTGACATTGATTATGTAATTTTGGCAAATTATTAAAGTGACACTCCTAAAAATAAGTAAATAAACTACTACCCTTTTTTAATTTTGCTTCCTTTAATTTTTACTGTACTTGTTACTACCATTCAACAATAATTAGTACAATAAAATATAATAATATGAAATGTGACATTGATTATACAAATATGGTAAATTATCGAAGTGACACTCATAAAAAAAATATTATCTTATATACATATATAATTTTTAAAAATATTTAAAATATTAATTAATTTTTGTTTTTGTTTTGTTATTGTACTTACTTGTTACTACCATTCATGAAGCTATGTTTTTTTCTTTATTTTGGCAGACACCACCAGCATGGAAGATGGCAAGCTAGAATTGGAAGGGTTGCAGGAAACAAGGACTTGTACCTTGGAACATTTAGTAAGTTTTTTTTTATTGGTACAATGTTGCTATTAATTTTGAAGATTTTAGGACAAAAGGTCGCTCTTTTGAAATCTTGTAATAGTAAGAGTCTCGTGCATCAGTAGATCTGTTACGGCGTTTTTTTGAAGCCCTAACGACTATTTTTAATAGGTACACAAGAGGAAGCTGCTGAGGCCTATGACATTGCAGCAATAAAGTTTAGAGGAACAAGTGCTGTGACAAATTTTGATATTAGTAGGTATGATGTGAAGAGAATTTGCTCTAGCACCACCCTCATCGCGGGAGATCTCGCTAAGCGTTCGCCAAAAGACAATCTTGCCCCCGCTCCGGCCAATGCCAATGCCTTGGAGGAGTACAATTCTTGTGCTTCATCATCTACGCCTTCACAACCTCTTCTTGCCATCACCAATGGCGGCGATCATCAGCCTTCTGATGAACTTGCTGATATGGTGTGGAGCAACAATGGCGATCGTGACCAGAACCAACAAAGATTGATCAATGATGCATCAAATAGTAGGAACTCGGGTAGCCCGAAAAGCTCGGGGGTCGGGATTGGAGGAGGAGGAGATTATGGTGAGGGCTTTTTCTCATTAGAGGGTTCAAAGTACGAGGACAACAATGGAGGAGGTGGAGGGGGAGGAAATGGGAGTGAGCATAATAGGGTTGAGAATTTGGGTTTGGTTCATCAAGTGCCTATGTTTGCATTGTGGAATGAGTGAGGAGTGAAGGACAAAAGATGGAGGAAAAGGAAATGAGAAGGGCAAATTTGGAAAGAAAACTAGGGTTTTGGAAAGAAATCTTAGGAGATGGGTAGGTAGGATAGGAAATGTGGATTCAAAATGATGTAACTAGTTTAAATTAGATTAGTAAGTATGTTTTTATTTGTTCTTCAATCAAAATGCCCTCAACTTATGTATGTTGTACCCATTTTCAATTGTTAGTATATGAAAGAAAGCGATTACGTTCTTAGTCAGACGACTCATCATTTCAAGCACCACATTTTTTAGCAGGAATTGTGTGTTCAAGTCTTACCAAATCGAATTTCTGGTGCTCGCAGATACAGATCCACACTTCGAAGTAAGTCGTAGCTCAATACCCAAAATACAAATAAACCATGGAATCCACCATATCAAAAAATAGAAAATGCCACATTTCTAGTCTTGTCTTGATTCTCAAGAAGATATAGCTTTGTTGACAGTGGCTTCACCATACACACAAACCAGTGTAGTGTTGTGTGTGAACTCATTGTCTCATGGGTTATAATGTGAATGAATACAATGGATGTTTACTATTGCACATTGAACATTTGGGCTCAACCTTATAGCATAAGAAATGTTTCTGATCATGCATAAGATGATACAAATAGGCCCCCACAAAGGTCACTGACATGTGTTTTAGATACATCTTTGTCATCTCAATCCGCTGAATAATTACAAAGTGAAACTACCGAAAAAGCGCATCAATACTATAAAATAGGTGTACTAAAGTCGAAAATTAAATTTCGTATAACGTTTGGCTCACGAACGTCACACGTATCCTTAAATCACTCATAAATGTTTGCAAATTCACCATATGTTCATCATTATTTTCTTACCCAATATTTACGTAGTTCAACAGTACAACCGCTCACAAAAAATTTGATGTCGCGATAGTGAAAATTCAGTTGCAGCCTTATGGTTTTCGAGTTCCATGTAGTTGAAGCTGATAATTGGGATTTTGAGTTGAAAATGCTGAATCTAATGCAACTGCGAATCAATTTTTGGAGTTATAGATTTGCTCCATCCAACTCAAAAATTGAACGACTCTATTTTTATGTCACTTGGCTGCAAAAATGCGGATTGGATTTCGAGTTCCAACATAGTCAATTCCCTCTGGAACATCCAAAATTCAATACACCTTTCTATGGTCTTCGATTACATAATATAAATTTGATAAAATATCAGTTCATGTCACATGGAGAAAACTCACATATGGTACACGTAGGACCCCAAAATTCAATTCAAAACGAGCAACTCACAACCCCCTAAGGGGGTGACGCAATGATCAAGACACACATCTCCAAGTACGAGGTCGTGGTTCAAATCTCATTGTGTCGGGTGGGGGGGGGTTTTGGATTAAAAGGGAAGAACTACCCCATGTTGTGTAGCTCAATTCAAAAAAAAAAACGTGCAACTCACACTCTCCTTGCGTTCAACTAAACTAAAATGATGTAACTGTATCCTCATAACTTATTTATAAACTGCAATCCAAACTCTTTTCCGTTAAATTCAATCAAACCGATCTTTAAGAAACACCGGTATGAAACTCGAATTGACAACTCAGACTATGTTATACATGTAGGGCATAAAGAATAAGATAATGATCTTTGTAGGGAAAAAAAAGTCAAAATGGCAGAGCACACCCTTTGACTATGATTCTAGAGAGAGAAACTAAGATTTCTAGAGAGAGAAACAAGAAGAAGAGAATCTATGTGAGGCTATATAGATAGGTAGCTAACTGGTGAGGACTGAAAATGAAGAGGTGCCTTAAATTGTGTGCCCTCTCTGTTTCTCTCTGTTTCAATTCTTCTGATTTTTTTTTTTTCCAATTTTTTTTTTTAAAATTTAAAACATTTTTTCTGTGCAAGTTCTGTCATCTGCTGCTCTGATAGATATGGACCATTTTTATTTTTGTTGTTGTTGCTGCTTTTTCTATGGCGCGTGGTCTCCACGCGCCATGTGTTTACAGTGATTCCATTAAGAACTCTGTTTGATGCTCTGTTTTCTCTATCTCACTGCAAAGACTCTGTTTAGTCCACAGAAGAAGAATTGTCTCATTTCATGGTGTCATTGTAGAAGAGTTCAAATGGGTTTGATTTGAAATATATAAAGTACTTTTACATTTAGAGTTAGTAATTTGAATCCTAACCCGAAAAAGCTCAAATTTTAAACAGACTCAAAATCGTTGCAATGAATTTTCAGTTGCATCAGGTCGGATAAATTCACACATGTATAGGTTAAAAATAAGAGGTTCATTGTCGCATGTAGCCGCCTTACATGTGAAATGCATGTAAGGCATGTGGCAGACAGTGATTGATGAAAAGTGGGTCTCATCTTGTGTTTTTGGACAATTTTAGTTTTCAGGAGATGGGGCAGTGTGTCCTATCTTATATTTGTTGTAATGTACGACTAAGATTCAATTTCAGCCTTCCATGCATTTGACATATATGAATAATTTGGAAAATGGGATAATTCACAACAAAATAACAAAAGATGATGATCATTGTGTTGCAATCAAAATATGATGATTAATTAGTTGTTGGCCAAAAGACAAAAATAAACAATTATTGGATCTTATGAGATGATGGGTTGTCAACATGTCATCATGGGTCCTTATTTTGAAGTACAAAAAAACTTTTGAAATTTGAAAGAGTGAGAGAGTTGTGCCTTGACCAAGAAGTAATGAATTGACAAACATCCTTTCTTTTCTTGTCATTAGCATCTCACAATCTATTCCCACTTTCAACCCATTTTTACTTAAACAAATAAAAATTAGATTGCTTGGAACAATGTGCCATTTGTAAATTAGGGTTTTTAATTTTCCCAAGAAAGTGTACGGACTGAGAAAATTTAGAGATAGATTTGGGGCAGAAAGAGGGATCCACAGGAAATCTAGCTAGCTTGGAAAGAAAGAACCTGGCTTGTAAACCCTAGAAAGGGACAATATCTAGAGGACAAGATACTCCTACTACTACTTGGGCAGAGTTAGGGACAGGTGTGGAGGGGCAAAATGGTCATTTCACCTTCTTTCCTTAAAAACAAAAGAGGACGAGAACCGGAATATGTGCGTCTAGTGCATCTGTTTTATTTGTACGTTTTTTTGAATTTGTATACAGTTATCGACTCGTTTATAAACCTATATCGGTGGAGAACTAGGTAGACTTGAATTTTCATATGATTATCAATAAGCTTTCGTACGTTTAAGAGTAGAAAATTTAACGTGTGATAAGACAATATTACATATTTTACTTTTCGGAAGGGGACAATATCTATAGTACTAGATCGTCCTCCTTCTGCTTGGTCAATGTCGGAGACAATTCAAAGAGGACGAGACGGTCATTTCATTATATACCAAACCAAATTCGACACATATTTGATTATACGAATAACAATCTGACTTGTATTAGTTGAATCCGAATTTCCACCTCACCTTCCCTCCAACTCAAATTCCAATTCCAAAACATAAAAAGTTAAGCAACCAACAAAAAATGCCCATGATAATGAGTTCAAAGACAACCTTTCCTGAGTATAGACACCTAACCTAGCATGCTTCTTGATGCTCAGTTGATCACTTTTATCCCTTAAAAAAGAAAAAAATTCAGATCATCAATTTCCAATGCAACATATATATATTTTTTTTGCCATACTTTGGGCACTTTTTTCCTCACATTTTGTAGTAAAAAATAAAAAAAATGTAGGTGTGCAATTGTCTATTTTGCCATGCACATCTCTTTCAATCTCCATACTTGATGTTGGGGCTGTTTTGTGACAAGAGGTGTGTTGTGTTTGATGGGATGGGACAAGCGCTTTTGATCCTTTTTGATAGCTACAAGACAGTTTGTGAAAACATTTTTGGAATTGGACACTCCCAACAAGTCCCTTTTATATTATACTCATAACAATAGGAGACATTGTGGTGATGTTGTTGGGTCTTGGTGTGCCCAATTTTTCACAAATTGGATTGGAAGTTTTATAGAGTATATAATTGGTTTAACCGGTTTAACCAGTCGGGTCGTTTAGTAGATTCAGATAATAAAGCATGTTTTGATTAGTTTTTATTCGTTTTGCTTATCACAAGATTTGTTTGAATAATGAAATCGCTTACTAGTTGAGTTTTGATTGAATTGGTCTATGTAGATATACTAATTAGGGTATGCCCTAGTTTGAGATCATGTTAGATCAAGATTGGAGATATTTTGAACCAAAAATCTAATGGATCGATTATTGTCCAAAACTGAACTAGACCTACTTAGTTCGATTTGTACTCAATTGGTGTTAAGCTTGCATTCTGATACATCCACCACTGAAAAATGTTCAAAGATCAATTCGAATTACTAGTTAAACTATTCGTAAAGACAGGGGTGTGCATTAGTCTGCGATTAGAATGGACCGTAAAATGGAGATTTTTAGGACCAGCGATCGAATGGGTCATTTACGGTCTAATACTAAACTATACCTTTTTGGTTCGATCTTTATTCAATTGTGATTAGGCATGCATTCTAATACGATGATTAACAACCATGGTTGACCGTGTTTGATTTGACTGAACTTGTTTCTAACAAGGTATATAGTAAACCGTTATCATATTCAATTAGATAATAAATTCACTAAATTATGGATCGTGAGTTCAATTAAGTCGGTCGATGAAAACTTTTGGATTAAAAAAAGAGAGCTACTTTCTGTTGCGTATCTCATCGATAGAAAAAAGAGGTTCACCAAAGTTATTTAGATTATGTTGATTTTGTTACAATATAAATACAATGGGCATAAAAAAGGGAAAACCAAATTGAACATACTTTAGAGAGAAAAGTGAACATGGTTATAGCCAACCAAATAGCAAAAGGTCCTTTCTTATTTGATGGAGTGGGCTTCATAATCCAAGCCCAATATGAGTTCACCCTTCACAAAAATAAAGCCCATATATGCAAACATGACCCAACACATAAATGGGCTTAGCCTTATATATTTACATTCCACTTATAATTTCTCATCTTTTCCCTCTATTTTTCTTAATTACATATTTTAAATTTTTGAGTATATATTTGAAAGGATGTGAGTGGTAAAATTGTCATTCTACTTCAAAGGACAAAGATAAAATTAATTTATTGGGCCATAAGACAATGTGGGCTATTTGTAGTAGTGGGCCCATTAGACTTTATGGGCTTGTAAAGATAGGTATCTAAAGTGGGCCCAAGGAGGAGATAAGTCAAGTCAAAGTCAAGTAGGTCCAAGAGGAGACCCAAAGTAAATGGGCCCACATGATCCAACTAAGCTTGTTCCTTTTTTTTTTCAATAAATAAAAATATTTCAATAATGTTCATATCATTATGGTTTTAGCCTAATCTTGGGTTTAATTAATTTCAATAAATGGAGATTGAGGTAGAGCTAAATTTAAATTTAAAGGGAGACAGTTTGGAGATAGAGATAAACTCAATTATGATTAGGCTGGCACACAAATATGTTTATCTTTTCACTACATTTACATTTTGGATAAGTATAATATGAGTATAATGAGATTATTTTATTATATACAAAGAACAAATTAAATCATGTTCAAAACAAAAATTGATTTAACTCAAGATTTCCATAATCTTATTTCAAATATTGAACGGTAACGTTAGTTTATATTTACGAAATAATTAATGACAAATTCATTGATGAAACTTAAAATGTTCAAAAGAAAAGAAATAGTGCTATATATTTTTGTTAAAATTGCATAAAATTCAATACTTACGCGAACTAGCTTAGACACTTTATACGTAAAATATAAATATGCAACCAGTAATTCATTGTAATCGTGTTTAATTATATTTTTTATACTCGAATAATAAAGGAGAAAGATTCTGACTTGAAAATCGATTTATCAAATCTAATTAAATCTCACATTTCAAATATTTAAATTCACCAAAATATTTTGATAGATCATTTATCAAAATATTTTATGGGGGTCACCAAAATCTCACATTAAAATTCACCAAAATCCAGTTAATATTTAAAATTCCAATTTTGCCCCTGAGTTTCTTCTTCCTCTCTCAACCTTTCAAGCTCTCTGAGCTCAGAGACAGACCAAACCAGAGCACCACTCAATCAAAATCCAATCGATTTCCCAATCATTACCAATTTTTCTCAACAACCCATCTGTCTATTTTTAGCTCGCATCTCTCTGTCTCTCTCTCACCCAATTTTCTAAAAAAAGCATCGGTTTTTACTGTCGTCATCACCATCGAGCTCTTCTGGATCCTCTCTGTCCCTTTTTTTGGGATCCTATAGATATTCACCAAATCCCCAAATGCTCTGACAATTTCTTTTGTAGCCAATCTCTCATCCCGGAGCTCCTGATTTGGGAGCTCAGGAGGTGAAATCGAGACCCATTTGTTGGTCGATTCAATTCGAATCGAAGAAGAAGGAGGAGAAGAAGAAGAAGAAGAAGAAGAAGCGAGGATTTTTGGTCGGAAACGGGGTGGAAATGCGGGGCAGGCCCAAACCCTAGATTCAGATTTTCCCGGAAAATTTTGGGTCTGTATTGTGGTTCTGATTCATGGAGTCACGGATTTCAAGTTTGGTCCTTGGAATTTTAGGGTTTGTGGTTTTTGTTCATGGCATTGTTGTGGAGTCTCAGCTTATTAACTTGAACGCCGATACAAATGAAGTGAAAGCTCCGCTCTTTGCGTCTCCGCCACCGCCTCCGCCTCCATCGCCACCGCTTCCGCCTCCATCGCCACCTCCTCCGGTTCCACCGCCACCGCTTCCGCTTCTATCGGCTCCGCCTCCGCCTCCGCCTCGATCGCCACCGCCTCCGCCTCGATCGCCACCGCCTCCTCCTCCCCAGAAGAAACCACCACCACCACCTTCGCCTCCACCTCCACCGCCTCCTCGAAAGCCCAAGGCTCAACACAATCAATTTCATACCCAACCCAAGAATGAACCGCCCTCGCCGCTGCCGCGGGAGGAGGAGACCTTCAATGCAGGGAAGAAGGTTGGGCTGTTGTTTGCTGCCATGGCAGTGATCTTGCAGATTTTTGTTGTCGGGTTTTTGATTTACAAGAAACGGCAGCTTATGTGAGAGATCGAAGGAGAGATTGAGAAAATTGTTGTTCAATCTCAATGTGTTGTCATTGGATTGCAAATTCTTTTAATGATCACATTACGATTGGGGTTTCTATTGGAACGATTGGAGCATCAGATGACGGTTCAGTGTCACCATTAGGGTCCTTGCAGGTTCTCTGTAAATGGGTAATTGCCTTCATGTTGTTTATTCAATTATATATTTTTTTGTTATTTGTTTCATATACATACGTCTTATAATCTGAAGCTGAAGAGACCCTTATCCGATGTGATTGTACAAGAGTTTTAGGATTGATTATTTCTCTCCTTTACAAGTTTTCAATGAAGAGCTGATTTGTTCTTTGGTTTCACCAAAACTGTTAGTTTAGCTCTATGAATTCATTGTTTCTTCAATGCTTAAATGATTCTCGGTTTCAGTAGCGTGTTTGCTGTGAAAATGGTTTCTGTTATGTGCTATCTAGAAATGTAGATAAGAGAATGAGAGATATTTACCTGGAAGCCTTGAGGTGTAACTTAAATGACACTTGGTTTTAGGTTTGTATTTGCTATGAAAATGGTTTCTGTTATGTGATATCTAAAATTGTAGATAAGAGAATGCAAATAGTTACACGGAAGCCTTGAGGTGTAACTTGAAATGTGTGAAGTTGATGGGCTATAGTAATCGGTATCTTGTCAAATTGTTGCTACATTATGCACTCTATGTACCATGAAGCATTACTGAAATGCTAATATCTTGTTCTCAACATGTAGACATTTGCTCTATACCTTGTCACAAAACTGTATATCACGGTGTTCTGTACCTTCGCTCACCATTTTTGGATATAAACATAGATAATGGTTTGTCCTTAACAGAGCTTTGATTATTTCATTTGTTTGAGAAAGACATACTCCTATTGGTCCTATTTCCAGTGTTCATTATACTTCCATAAAGATCATAGTATTAGCTTTTTCCTGAGTGAGAGATGTATAGGCTTGTACAAAGCTGAGTTCCTGCATCGCTAAACCATTTACATATGTTGGTCAATGTTCTAACTTCTGCACGATGCAACTTTTTGAGTTCCCGCTGTGTACAAAGCCGAGTTTCAGGAGGAATTTATAGACTTTTTGAGCTTATGCTGCTTTTAGCATGTTGGTTGAACCATTTATTTTCAAATATATAAGGAGAAAGCATGTTCTTGTTCTCATTGACCGTCTCTTTAAGAATAGTCAATAGATGGTGGATAAGGATTTTCCTTTTGTTTATACATAAGAGTTGAGGTATTCTGTTCTTTGTTTGGTTCTACATAGAGTAAAAATTTAGTAAGAGGACAAAAGTAGTTAGGATGTTGACAATTCCTATTTCTGCATACCGTTTTCTCGCCCTTTAGGTTTCTCCAAGCATTACTAATTAAGATCCAAATATAGTATGAAATGTATCTGATAACCTTATTTTCTTTGTGAAAACAATTGCACTCTACGTTCTTCTATGCACATTGCCACTGAGGTGCCGGAAATTTTGTTTTGCTGCATTGTGGAAACCTTTTGGCTTACTTTTATCGATTTGCAATGTAAATTTAGATTTCATTGATGCTCATAATTTGCCTGTCGATAGACGGATATAATCAGTGTGCTATGCTAATGGTGATATTGCCCGACAAAGCTTTCTAAGTATTGAATTGTTGCTTGTATTATACTTTTGCTAATCTTCCTTAGCAATTCTGTAAAGCCCTAAAATGTGCTGGTCAGGAAGAAATGCTTGTTTTGTTAGACTTGATTGCACATTTCAAATAACATGATGCCAAATGGATTGTTTTGTTTGATGCTTCTTTTCAACATCAGTGAATAGCTATTGAGAATAGATAGTTGTGAAAAGCATTTCTGGTTGATGGATTGGCTTGTACTTGACACTTAGACAGAACTGCATGATTCTTCAGTTAGTAACTTGTCTAGTTTTACCCTCTTCTTTTCCCTTATGTGACTGTCTGTGTTTGGCATATAGAAGATTTATAATGTGGTGTCAGATATCAAAAGCTGTACATATGAGAATGCTTACTTCTTGCACTATTTTACCTGATTGGTTATGTCATTTACCGTTGATGCTAGTTGACTTTCAAAATCAGATTGGGTCGGTTTGTTGATCAGATCACTGAGATGTACTAGTTTTAGTCGGGTTTACTTCATATTTGACCTCTACTTCAGTTTAGTTTGATGAAATTACGCCGATCTATCTTGTGAAACTTTTGTTTGACGCCACAAATAGCTAAATATTTGATAAGCAAACATGTATTGTATGAGTAGTGAACATGGTATTGACATATATGCATTAATCACACAACTATTGAAACTTGGTATGTGAATTGTGGTGCTAATACAATGTTCACTTTCAGTGATATGCTATTTTTAGGAGATATTTTCACTTGTAATCTATCTTTGTTTCCACATTTCTCTTTATACTCATAATTTTGGTTAGGAACTTATGATATATCTTCTTTTCTTCTTTCTGGTTGTATGGTAAGTGTTTTTTCACAGCCGTTTGCACGCACCTTGAGACTAAATACTCATTACTTATTGGACGATCTTAGTTTTTCGTGAAACTCCTTGTATTGATTTGGATACTGTGATATACTCTCTTTATCTCAAAATGAACGTTTTGTATTCCTTTTTGGAAAAAAATTGAACAACAATTTGGTTTTTCATCCATATACCTTCATATGCTTTCATTTTGAGACGGAGATAGTAATTTTGAATCAGTTTGCGAACATTTTGAGAGTAATTCATCATTGGATGTTTTGAAGAGCACATCTCTTACATCGGCGTGGTAAAGAGTTACCTACTAAGAAAGTAATCCTTTTAAGCCGCATCGATTCAGACTAGTTTATCGGTTTTGTTAATTTTTGCTCACCCCTAAGTGCACATGTTTTGTCTACTTTTTTGTTTGTTTTTCTGCAGAGTAACCATATAAGTTGAGAAATGTGAAGAATCTTCATTTCAGGTTTTTGTTTTGTTGAGAAGTGATGTGTCTTGTGGGTGCAGTGGCATGAGCAGTCACATTGTGCTGATATGGTGCCAGTGTTTTCTGTCACAAACTCATGCAAGCATGTAAGTGAAGTTGTAGTAGGATTTTACTTCTCTTTTCTGCTATGTCATGTATCAATCAAAACTGACATGTGTCTCTAAGAGAAAATAATGAGTCCTGTGATCACTCTCTGCTTGTGTTTAGTGTCACTGGACTTCACTAGTAAATGTGGATTTCTCATTGGATCTCCTGAACTGGATTGAACCCACTACAATAGTTTCCGGTAGAGGCGATAATTCGAATTTTATGTCAAGTTTATATACGGATTTGTTTTGAAAGACGTTCGAGTTGGTTCAGGTTGCGAGTTTTACGTTGAAATATGTGGGCTTTGTGGTCTTGCTGACCCACATTCCCCCAAGAAACACCTAGTACAGTTCATTTGCGTGATCTGAACCTACAAATATTTTGGTCGGTTTCAAATGCATAGAGTTCCATACTATATTTTATGATATTTAAATTTATAAAAGTGCACGTCAATCAAGACATGTTGGGCCAAGTGGTTAATTCCACTTTGGATTCTCTCTGAGGTCTCAAGTTCGAGCCTCCTTGTCGACGGTATGGGGTGGGATTTGTGGGGTGAGATTTAGGGTGACGCTCCCAAAGGGAGTAACAAACATTGTTACTTCGAGTATGATGTCTCGTTGCTTATAAAAAAAAAAAGTGCACGTCAAATTTTGGGTGCTCGCATGTATAAAACGAGGATAAAAATGGAAATTTTGAGAGGTGTGTCACATTATTGAGCTCTCACTTCCACAATGACACAAATACCCTTTAGAGGAAATGCTATTTTCATTGATGGGTTGCTTTCAATTTTCAATCTTGAGCTTTCAAAAAGTCAAGTAAGGATCTTCTTTCAACTTCTTACACTTCCAATTATGTCCCAATTATTATCAAAACCAAAAGTGAACTAAGAAGTTGATGTGTTTAGAGAGAGGGCAAGAAATTGTAAACATGTTCTTGAATGCAAAGGACATTACAGTAATATTACATAAATTCATCAAACACCTTTAGCATAATAAAGCTTCTCCTAATCACAGCCTTCAAAGTGGAAACACAAACCCACCACCAAGTGTTGGAGACTTCAACCATCTGCCCAACCAGAAAATATCAAAATAAATCAGAAAACTATGATCAAGGTGACAAGGACATAGATTGACACAAAAGTTAAGGTAGTATTTAAGTTAAAAATATTATATTAGGAATGAGATGGAGTTGACAAAAATCGAGTTTTGGGTCAGATTTTTCAGGTTCAGAACGAGAAAAGGTGCTGATTGTCCGATGCAATCCATACTTTTCATGGTTACCGACCCGTACAAATTGTTGGGTTAGATTATGGGTGTATGTGAGTTTGTGCACTTAGGTGCTCCTTGTTCACATTCAGTTGAAAAGACTTGACTCAAACCCGACTTGCAATAAACGCCTGATCCAGGGTTTTATTACAAAGTGTGATCTAGTGCGAGTTTGTCTGTTACGATCATCCGCCAAAACTGAGGACTAGTTTTCGAGACTCAAACCAGCAAAAAAGAAATGCCGGTAAGATTTGAGGTACCTTTGAGTTTGAATCTAAACTGTCAGCTTTGGAACGAGAATCAAGAATGGAATGCAAACACGAAGAATGCGAGTCTCACTCCCATTCCTATTCTCGATTCTCAGTTCTCAATAAAAACTACAAAAAAAGTTTCCAAATCCAACACATCTTACCAGGATGTAGCCCAGAATTTGATGCAAGATCAAGCCAAGAATCTGAGTTCTTTGGAGTACTCCACTCCCCAAAGAAGTGGTGCAATGGCTTCTGATTCTCATGATTCTCTTTCTCCAACTTGATTGGCCTCATTGCTGACTTGAAATCAGTTCCAAGAACAAAACAATGCTGCTGATCATGATCTTCTTGTTCTTGATGATGATGTTTCTTTGGATAGTGAGTCAGTTCTTGAAACTGTGACTGACCAACAAACCCTTTGTAGTGATTCATGGTGGAATCATTAGCTGGTAAGCTCCTGACACTCCCTGAGGCCTCAGGGAACAAAACTTGCTCATCTATACCATGAACATACCTATTTGTTTTCACAAGTAAAACACAAACCCATTTCAAAAAAAGAACCAAAATAACAAAATTAGGAGTAAAATATTTCTTTTCCCTGTTAACTCCCTTTGGGAAATGATTCATGCATGTACTACTTGGTGCACGCTGAATACATGTACATGTGAAAATGAGTCCTAACCGTTGATTACATCTAATCCAAGAAGTTACCCACTGCCCCATCTGACTGAAAACCCAAAATGCTCAAATAATAGGATACTATCTACTTTCCACCTATCACGTACAACCTGACACATGCCCTACATGTATCTGACATGTAAGACGGCTGCATGCGTCAAGTTGCTTCCTCTTTCGTATAGAACTTTTTGTCAAATGCATGTACATGTGAAAACGAATCCTGACCGTTGATTACATCTAACCCAAGAAGTTACCCACTACCCCACCCTACTGAAAACCCAAAATGCCCAAATAATATAAATACTATCCACTTTTCACCTATCACGTACAACCTGACACGTGTCTTACATGTATTTGACATGTAAGACGGATGTATGCACTAAGTTACTTCCTCTTTTGTATAAGACTTTGTCATGAAAGGATAAAAAAGGACAGTTCAAAAACATTTTACCAAAAAACATGCAATCTTGATAGATTTTACCAACCTATTATGAGAAGAAGATCCAGAGCTGAAGAAGAGGTTCTTGGTGTTGGTGTTTGTTGGTGGAGAGTTGATGAAGAAAGTGTTGGTGTTGGTGTTGGTGTTGGTGGTGATGATTGATGGTGTTTTTGATGAATTATTATTGGTGGTGTTGTGATTTTCCACAGGCTTTCTTGAACGGTTCCTGCCTCTGTGCATGTGTCTCTCACAGTACTTGGAATCAGGATATGCTTCTTTAGAGCATCTCCATTTCTTGCCATCTGTTCTTCTGCACCTTCCAGGCTCTGGGTCTATTTTTCTGCCAAAACCCATCTGAAAACATCCCCATCCAACTACAAAAAACACACACAAAATATGGTGTCACAACCACAAAACCCTAGAAAAAACTAGTAAAATAGAGGCTAAACTCGTAAATATCTCCAAACTATACGCTTGTATCAGGTTTGATTCTTCAACTATTTTTTAAATCACGGGCCCGATGATATGTCAGCAAATCGGTCTGCGGATCCTCAAATTTTGTTATTGTCACATTTTCGTACCAAAATAATGATACATACATAAATATAATCACTTTGTGATGGTGATCGAGACTTGTTTCTCTACTTTTATGTGCTCTTGTTTTAGTTTTAATTGACATGTAGGAGTTCGTGCTAAACCCCCTAATTTTTGGATACCGAATCAAGGGAAGAATACGAGGTTTTAGGTATTGAGATCAATTAGCTGATTTATCGACGACGATGTAAAAAATTGTGCAAAATTATGACTTCAACGAGTCGAGAAGATGAAGATATTGAGGCATACATGGGTAAAACTTCTTAGCTGAAGCATTATTGATGATTTTAAAAATAGACATAAAACCGAAAAACTATATATGAATGTATATATAATTAAGAAATAGATCACGAGTTTTAAAAGACCGAGAAACTCATTGTTATCATTGGTAATTCCAAAAATAGTCGGAAGATCAAACTGATATGAGCGTATAGCTGAAAGACCGTCAAGAAACTTACTTGGTTGGTGAGGGAATGAGAGTCTAGTAGAGTCCAAGCTTCTCTTGAGAGTGTAGATGAGATCAGGAGGTATTGGGACTCCAGAGACCATGTATTTGAAGATCAAAGCTTGGTGCTCAAGCTCTTGAAACTGTGTTGCTGTGAATGGAGATGATGATGTCATGTAGTTTCTTGCACCACTTGAGCTCATCATCATCATTTTCAAGAAAGCTTTCAAGTTCAAGAACAAGAACAAGAACAAGAACAAGAACAAGAAGTATTTGATGAAACAAGTTGTGAGGTTTTGAAGAAGATTGGTGTATTTGCAGAAACCATTGGTTGCAGAATCTTCTGAGTGAGTCTGTTGCTTGTGCTTTTGTTGCTCTTGTCTCTCTGACAAATCTACAGAAATCCATAAACAGATAAACAAAACAAAAACTAGTTTTTGAATTTTATTTATTATTGGGTTTTTATGGTATTTTTTTGTTTTATTTTATTTTTATTTGTGAATATCTATTCATGATGCACCACCTCAGCCTGTGTCTTTTATTTTAGCTGTCTCCACATGATGCCTTTTTTTTTTTGCTTATGGAAATGAGTGCCCTGTCATTATGTGAAGCTGTTGCAGGATTGAATAGTATAAAGTGGGATATTTCAGATTTTTTATCAACCAAAATTCAAATCATATTTCTCTTTGTATTGTTTGGTTATTATATTGAAGGAAAAAGTGTCAAAATAGTCTCTAAACTATTCAGATCGTGCCATATTCGTTTCTGAATTATTAAACGTGCGGTATTAGTTCAAAGGTTTACAGAACGAGCCAAATTAGTCCAAAGTATTTCAAAAAACGTGCCGATTCAGGACATTCCGTTAAATACCCAAACGGAATCCGTTAAGTCCGCTTACGTGGCAAAAGAAATAAAAATGTCACGTCAGC
>JAYMTF010001561.1:0-22581 GCA_036897485.1 Pelargonium nanum | reverse complement strand
TCATGAATTTTCCGGTGAGTTCATGAATTTTCCGGCGAGTTCATGAATTTTCCGGCGAGTCTATGAATTTTCCGGCGAGCTTAGGTTGAAGAATAAGGGTAAAGTTAAGGACATTTTGGAGTTTAAAAAAAAATTTGATCATGTGCTGGGCACATGACCGAACAGTGTCATTTTTCGTCAAATGTAACTGACGGAACATGATGTGCATACTTCAGGGTAGTCCAAAATTACGAAAATAAGTTAAGGGTAGTAAAAAGAAAAAGGTGTATAGTACATAGGTGCTATATGTAAATTTTCCCTTAATATTATTACTTTAATTCTAACTAGTTCATTTTATTTTTTATAAAATAAATTTTGAGGAGAGTATCTACTCCTTTAATCTCAAAATGAATGAATTAAATTTTGTTACTCAAAGAAATTAAGTGGGTTAATGAACAACTTTTCTTTGTTCGGTTATGTACATATAATATATAACAAGAGTAACACTGTATGTTTCAACTATTGTACGAAAATATTTGTATTAAATGATGTGTTAATTAATAAGACTTGACATATTAAATATTTAATTGATGACTTTTTTATAGGCAATACAAACAATACCTGAACTATTGTGAAAAACGGTTTATTGATGAGTTAAACGAATCAAAATGCGCTAAGTGTACAATATGTTTTATAAATCAGGCGCTTTGCGCCAAAAATTAATGAGATGGTGGAGCAATTCAGGGCCGACTTAGGGGTGTGCAAAGTGAGCACTTGCACAGGGCCCCCATTGGGCTTTTAAGTTCGTTTATATTCGGTCAGTTTAGATATAAAATCGAAACCAATTGATTTTTAACTGAATTGATTTAGTTAGGTTTGATTGTAGTCTTCTGTCGATTGCGGTTCATTAAAATAAAATATCACACTTGGCGGTTTGCTTCTTAAACAACCCTAGCCTATACAAAAGAGTCCTTACTCTTTTTATTGTGTTGCAATGAATCAAATATTGTATTCAATCCAATTTTTACTCCTAAGTTTAACAATTTACAAATTACGGTTTATAACCGTAATCGACCGATTGATTTCGGTTAACTGAACGAGTTTATTTTCAGTGGTTCACGGTCGGCCACGATTTAAAAAAATTAGGGGCCCAAATTTCACTTTTGGCACATGCCCTTGAAATTCTTGAGACGACCATGGTGCAATCATATATGTCACATTGTTATGTGTTTCAACTTTAATATAAACCAAAAAGTATATAAAATATGTATATGTTACGTAAATTGTCATGTCATTTTGTAAAGAGAATTTTATACAGAAAATGAGACAAATAGCATTTTTCTTGTTCCAGAGTCATCTAGAGAAAACAAGAAGTGATTATGGGATAGAGGGAGGAGTTAACTTGTAACACAAGAAACAGTGATTATGGGATAGAGGAAGTAGTTAACTTATAACATAAGAAAGACATACATAACTCATTGCATCGACTAAGGGCATCTCCAATGCTTAGCATTTTTTATGGGTGCTAAGGATGAGAGAGAGCGTGCCATGTCACTAGCACCCACCTTAGCATTTCACTCTCCAATGCTTAGCATTTTTTCAATATTTAAATAATTTATTATACTCATTTTTAATGAAATTAATAGCATTGTTCTAAAAAGAAAAAATAATAAAAAGTACTGTCATTGGTTATTGGCCCAAAACAAATATGATAAAATAATAAAAAAATACCAACATAGGTCCTTTTCTTCTTGGCGCCGCTGCTAAGGCAAGCGCCTGGGCTTAGAGTTTGGGCCTTAGCACCACTGTCTCCAATGCACTAGCGCCGACGCTAAGGCTTGGCGCCTGTCCTTAGCGGTGCCGTTGGAGGTGCTCTAAGTTAGATTAAGTTGAAGAGGTATATTCAAATATAAAACATCCAGAACATACAGCAAACACTATGCAAGTCTGTTGGATGAGCTGAATTGTTGAATTTGAAGTCCAAATTGGACTCCCCAATCCAACCCAATGGGAATTCGATACAAAAAGAAAAAAAAACAAACAAAACTAGCTTTACAAATGAAACAAAACGTATCCATTCCTGTTCCTGACAACTTCATCTACTGTACATCTACCTCTGTAACTTCCTCTATAAGATAAAACAAACCTTTTTGGTTGAATTTGAATATGGGTATCTTCTTATTATTATTGCCCTGTAGAATCTTCAACTTCCTTCTCTATTCCGTAAAGAGAACAATTTCTACTTTAAACATTATACTATAAGAGACTATGTTTCTCAACTTCCCGACCCGTTATTCTCCTCGTGAGATACATGTGTAGAGGATGATCCGGGTGAAGGTGAAACCGCTCTCGACCTTTGTGGTACAAACCTCTTCAGCACCCTTTCTTTGTTTGCTTCCCACCATTCATTCGCCTGCTGCTCGTTAAACCTTCTTTTACTGTAACAAGTAACAGCATTTAATTAAGTATATAAAAGCGAGGCAGTGAGATGATAAGATAACAAAGTCTTCAATTCTTCATCTTCACCTTAGCTATTGAACTCAAAATCACTAACTAGCTACTTAGATTCGAACACAGAGGGTTATAGGCTCCACAAATTACCTTTAACTAGGAAACTTTTAAGAACCTACCCTATCTGAACTTCTGTGTAGTGAGATACATTTACGGCCATGATATATGGAATAATATATTTCAATTAGATAATCATTAACTCAAGTACCTGAATTTAACTCGTTTGAAGAGCTTTGTACCATTTCGTAGTTGATAGCAAATTAACCAAACACCAGGTTCAAAATGTTCAGAAACTTCCTTTTCTACTTCATTCATCTGCTTTGATGTTTCAGTGTTTTTCCCTGAGCTGTCATGAGGCACGCTCTCTCTTGTACTAGGAAGTGACGATCTACTAGCACCATCCTGAGACAACTCAGTAGCTCCAGCGGCAAATATTTGGTCTCCCATTCTGCGGCCTTGCATGCCAGGAGACTCTTTGAACCAGGTAGCTTTACTGGGTTCATTATGCTTTTCAGACTCTATATCTGCAGATTTTCCAATTCTCTTTAGAAAAGCTTCAGCCTGTGTTTGCATGGCCTTGAAGGCATCACTGTCAAAGGCCTCAGGAGGTAACTTCTCAGTCATTTGCTTCAACTGAAAAACAAAAGGAGCAGCAAGAACTGGGCCAATTAACACACTCGAATTTTTGACAGGCAGACAGCTTTAGAATTTAAATCATCCATTCCGAGTTTTAGTAGTTTGGCCATCAAAGATGAATCAGGTCATTTGGTTTCAGCATGATAAATAAAAGAGAGTAAATCTTCATCATATTCCTTATCCCCATAGAAAATATTCCAAGTAATTACCAGTCTGCTCTGTTCTGGCTGGAAATGAGGATTTTGAACTTTAGAAGAATCATATGATAGGAATGCTACCTAAAGACATGTGCCCAGTTCCTCAAATTCCAGCTTATCAGACGCAACTAATTGTTAATCATGTAAAGATAAATTGCAAATTCCAGCTTGGTGGTTTGAATGCTAAATTTCCTGATCAAGGACAAAATGTGGCGAATGAAATACTTTTCTATGGGACATTAAGCTATAAAAATAAGTCAACAAGTTAATAATGCAATGTATATTTTCATCTCATACCATTTTTCATGCAGTTGGAGAAACGCAACTGGTTTTTTATTCTTTTCTTTTCGTATCATATTGGCATTAGATCTATGTGTATTTCAAGTCCCTGAAATCCGTCTTTTACATTTTGTTACAAACCATTGATTTTTTTATTTCCTTTTGTCAATGCATTTTGTAAGTTTGTGTTTATTATCTCACTTCTTTTTGTTAATTTTTAATTAATTTATAAACACTTTCAGTTTTCTTTCATTTCTATAATGCCATTCTTCATGCCAAAAGAATGCTGAAAAGATTAAGAAGTACCTGCCCCAAAATGGATTTGACAAATTCTTTGGCTGCGGCACACTTGGAAGATTCCTCAGCAGACAATATAAAAGCTTCTTTAAGTAGGTTCTGAATCTCACCATCTTGAGAATCACATCTTTGCTTTAAACTTTTAACCTGCATTAGAGAAGAAAAAAAGAAGGAATAATCAAAATTATTTTCAAGGAGCAACTTTTCAATTTGTACCAATGGAAGGATGTGACAAAGCATTTCAAGGCTACAAAAATAATAACAATAATACTATCATACTTGATTTTGCAACTTGGACACTTCTTGGCTCAGAACCTCATTCGTCTTCTTAAGGCTATCAATAACACCCTTGGAAAAAGCAGGACCTGTACGTGGAGGACTTGGTCTTCTTGAGTATGGAGAAAGGGGTCTTGCATTTACAGGAGGCGGAGCGGGAGGGATGGTTGTCATAACAGGCTTTAATGCATTTTGAATAGCATTAAGTGAGCTTGGAAATGCGACGTCTTTCAGTTGTAAAAGTGATGGAGCTTGGGAAGCTCTGATCATAGATGAATCAGATTTCATCCCAGACTTTGCCATCTTGATTTCAAGGTATTTGACTTGATCTGCGATGGGACAAAGAAGAGGCCTCGATGATTTCACCTCCGCCTTGTATTCTCGGATATCTAGTGAGGGGCGGGGGGCTGAAAGTTTCCTGTTAACAGAAGAAGTGTTACCAGACTCAGCGGCTTTAAGTTTCACATAGCAAGAGTCACACACACGATGTGGTTTGCTTGGAGTTGGAGCAAGTGCTGCTTTCAGTGCTTTCTTGGAACTGCACCCATGGCAATGCACCAGCCCACAATTATAACAGTTGTGCCTCTTTCTGGTAAAACCAAATGCTTGGCGACAGCCCGTGCAAATTGATTGGTCTGCTCCAGAGACCCACTTATGGATGCAAATACTTGCACTGAAGTTTGAGCCGCATGATATATTCTTGACATGCCTATCTTTTAGTGCTTCAACCAACGTTGGAGTCTTCCGATCTTCGGTGTCCCCATGTCCCAGTCGTCCATTGGCACCTTTTCCCCAAGTATAAACCTCACTTCTTGATGTTAGCACAGCAACATGATATGCCCCACAAGATATTTCCTCAACAAATTCACCAACCAATTTATCTTGTACTAAAATAGGTAACTTGCCATCCGAGTTTTGATTGCCCAGTTGACCATATGCAGTAGCACCCATAGTAAACACGTGGCCTGATGTAGTGAGGGCAACAGTCATGGTATGTCCACATGCTATCTGGTGAAAGTTATAGTCAAAAAGAGAAGAGACACAAGTGGGAATGAGATAAGTGTCCTTGCTTCCATGACCCAACCGGTGTTTCTCACCATCACCCCAGGTGAACAATTTTCTAGACGAAACAGGTCCACCACTATGGTTCATAACCTCTACAATAGCTGCAGTATGCCATACTCCACATGCAACCTTAACAGTCCTTAATCCATTCAGCAACTGAACTTCCCTTGGACTCGCAACACTTACCCGATCTCCGTGGCCTAAGACACCATATGTTCCATCACCAAATGTGAACAGTTTCCCATTGGAAGTTGAAATTGCAGAATGCCATGTGCCACATGCAACAGATAAAACTTGAAGTCCTTCTAAAGGACCAGAGACTCTTTTTGGCACCCAGTGGCTCACATCCGTCCCATGACCAAGAACTCCAGTATTATGGACTCCATCACCCCAAGTAAATACATCACCAGATGTAGATACAGCACAGGTGTGATACTCGCCACACGCAACAAATTCCACATTAGAAACTGCTAAAGCCTCAACAAGATGCGGGCGGCTAAAGTCTTTGTTACCACCATGACCAAGTCTTCCTCCAGATTCTTCTCCCCAAGTGAATGCCTCACCTTGTCTTGTTACTAGAGCAATATGTCTGACGCCACAAGCAATTTGATGAACATCAAGAACTACATTTGATTCTAAGGGTTTAGGAGCCAGCACATCAATTTTTATTGGGAAAGGGCTAACAGAACCATCAGGTAAAACCCCGTCAGACCAAACCTCTCCCCATATATAAACATCACCTAATGATTCTATGTCATCTTGTCCCGATCCTCCACTTGAACAGCTAGGAGTGCTTGAAACACTAATTCGAAAACCATCTCCTGCACTTGTTCTTAGCTGCATATTTGCCCGTTCTAAGCCTACATCTGAGCTTACAAAGTTAAAAGGACAATTGAGATCAATAGACGCCCTTGCATGGGCAGTACTTGATGAGAAATCTAGGGCTGAACCAACAGGGTAGCTATTTTGTAGAAAATCACCATGTATCTGAAATAGAAACATCACAAACAACTAAATTCCCTGTTTAAACAATAAGTCCCACACACAAATATACAAGAAAAACGAGCTTTCCCTATTCTTTCCAGTGCTAGAAGCTTATCTTTAGCCGTAGATAGCACAACATAAGGCAAAATGCAATGTGCTCACGCAAAATAATAACATTATTTTCACTAACGTAATATAGTTGAGTTTTGATGAACTTGAATTATCAACCAAAAGGTTAACTTTTTTCTCATCATGCAGCATCTTTTATATTCTATCTATAAGCAACATTATATCATGTATAACATGAGTTTCAATACTATCTGTCACATAATAACGAAATATATATTATAGGAATGTATTATTAAGGTAGTAATTTAGGGGATTCTTTATTATTCCCTTCTTAGCTAGTTTAGATCCTCCATTGTGTGTGTGTATTCCTTCAATATAATATACAGAAAAACCTCTTTGATTATTACATTATATCGTAGTTGCTTTTGTTTGGGTCTAGTGACCCGTCTTTGTTGCCTCCTTTCTTGGTCTTGGTCAACGTGTAAGATCCGTTGTGTTATCCGGCCTGCACGTAAGTGGGAGTGTTAATGTATCCCACATTGAAAGAATGTGAAGTCTGTTGTCACTTGATATACAAGTTAGGCCCTCCACCTATCAACTTAAATTTTTGGGTTGAAGTCAAGTTTAACATCTAGGCTTCTAGCGTTTCTGATTGCCTAATGAACAATCAAGTTCAGTTCTTCCCAGAAGAGAAGAGCCTCGAGTGACCTTTTGAGCTCACCCTTGGCAAGGAGAGGTCCCTAAAATTTGGAAGCCATCAGAGCCGCGCGTCATCCTCACGCGCCACTCGTACCACCGGGGTACAAGCAGAAGCTGCGACCATACGCACATCCACACGCCGTCACACGCTCCTCCGCAATTCTGTCACGCACCGCTGCCCCGGAATTCTGTCACGCACCGCTGCCCTTGTTTCACGCGCTGACGTCGATACACTCATATTTGTCTTTTCTGGTATATATTTGGGGGCCTCGCTGAGAGTCACAAGCAAAGAGACAAGGCCTTTTTATGCTTATATACGCGTCATGGAAGCCCATGAGTACTTCCGGAACTCCTTAAGGGAGTTCTCCTTCAAGCGAGCTCCTTGAAGACATCTCAGTATAAGATATTCACCTGACTCACATTGTCAATGAATATTTCGCTCGACCCAAGTACAAAAGATGCTATTTGAGATGATTAGGGACTTCTTCCTCAACACTTTGGGAGCCATGTCCCCTTCAAGGAAGAAGATGGTCTTGAACCAATCGATTCTCCTCCGGTCAACGACCCAGAGAGTGAGGATGTTTTCCTTCTTGCTCAAGACCCATGTTTTGCCTTGACCTGGGAGCTAAGAAGCACCGATTCGGACATGTGACATGATTCGCGACGCGATTCGGACACGTGATTCATCATTTTAAAAAAATTCCGACACGATACGGCATCCGACACGCGAATTTTTTAATTAAAAATATATATTATATATGTTTATTTAGTTAGTCCAAAAGTGAAAAAGAAAGAAGATCGGCGGCGAAGTAGTCTGTCCAGATCGCGGAGAAGAAAACAAAAATAAAAAAGAAAGAAGATCGATGATGGAGGATAACGACCTGTGATTCGCGTGTCGTTACCGTGTCGAAACTGTTTTTCTTTTTCATTTCATTTTTAATTCGCGATTCGCGATCCGACGCGTGTCAGCATCGAATCGGTAGCGAATCGCGTCCGATTCGCGTGTCGACATGAACACGCAGGTTGGGTGCCGTGTCGGTGTTTCATAGCCTGGGAGATAGAGCACCTTTACTCAATGATCATATTTATGGTATACGTGTCTTACATCGGTGCATTGATTATGTGAACCGTGTTCTCGAGTGCCTTTCTTTTTTCTCTCCCATCAAATGTTCTCTTCCGGCCACCTTACCTATGGTTGGCCTGAAATTACATTAGCTTCCCATTTTCTAGGAGCCTCTCTACTGCCCGCTTAAGGTAAAAATAATCCTCAATATCGTGCATGTTGCAATTGTACAAATTACATATTTTTGTGGCCGGTTGTCCGTGTGCTCACCCGCGGGCACGGTCAACGCTTCCTACCTCTCATGCTTCAACATGTAATCACACACCTCCTGGTAAGTAGTGTTGAGGGGGAGTATATGTGACCGCCGAGGTAGTCACCTTAGGGCCCTTCCCAAATGATCGCTAATGAGGAGGGATGTTTTCTTTTTTTTTTTCTTTCCCCTAACGAGAGTCATGCTTCTAGGGCGGTGGGCCTCTCTCGCCACGTGACTTAAGTAGAGATCTGGGCATTTAGTAAAATATTTACAAACCAAAGACGTGGGAACACTGAGATACTTCTTAGGAATTGAGGTAACACAAGGCTCGAGCTCGACTTGTTGACAATTTATTTTAATTTAAAATTTGTTAAATAAAATTCTAAGCACATACTCAAGCTCGACTCATCTCGACTCGTTAGACAATTTATTATACTTTAAAATTCGTTAAATTTTTAAATAAAATTCTTAGCACATGTCTTTAAGTGGAAATAATTATTCTTAATATTATATATGTCTAAAAATATATAATACATGTACACACGCTATGTGTTATAACACATAATTATGACATAATCAACTAAAAATTCTTTATTACAAACATAAAACTATTCATAAAAAAGTGATTATAACAAGTTCATTTATATCTTAAAAAAAAAAAGAGTTATAGATAATCAATCATATAAACATAACGTGTTCAAGTAAAAATATAAATTTCAAGTTATATTTAACATAACATATTTTAATTAAAAATTAATAAAAGAGCCGGCTCGCAGCTTATGAAGCCACAAAAAGATTGGTTCGAGCTCGACTTGTTTATTAAAAGAGCCTAAACCTAGGCTCAAGTTTGGATTGAACTCGAGCCTAATATTTAGTGAGCCAAGCTTGAGTGGCTCTTTAAAATTTGGTTCGTTTACACCCCTAATTAAAACTCTATAAAATGCCTCCAATGAAGCTTATATGTGACAGTCATACTACCCTACACATTGTCTCCAATCCATTCTTTCGTGAGAGAACTAAGCACATTGAGATAGATTGTCTTTTGTAAGGAAAAAATTGGTTGCAAGAGAGTGAGTTTATTAACCACAACAATCAATTGGAAGATGTCTTTACAAAGTCACTAAGGGGTTCTCGAATCGAGTACATATGTAACATGTTAAGTGCATATGATATGTATATTCCAACTTGAGAGGGAGTGTTAGAATACTTAATATTTGTTAAAATATGCAAGCAAGCTTTGATTGCTTAAAATTAGGGATCCTATAAATCATAATTAATTATAGGTTGATTTCATTTCCTTATATAGCCTAGCTGTATATATAGGGTCTTGTTTTATTTAATAAAACACACAATTCTTCTCTTTGAATTAAACAATATCAATCCCTGTAAATTAGGGATTAGGGCTAATATTTAGGATCCTTTGTTTATCATTGATCTCTGATTCATGTATATGTTAGGATTAACACATTGTGAATATGTTTAAAATATTCTATCAACTCATAACTTTATTGCCTGGTTGAAGCCATGTGCTCCTTAACTCTTTGGAGCTCTTCCTTCAATTGGATGATGACATGTTTATTCTCGAGAGTCTGACTCATCCCTTGGGAGTCCCCAACCCTTTTGCGAGGGGTGGTAGAATTAACATATTCCCTTCCTTTACCCGTCGATTCAAGTTGTCAATGATGTCATGATGAAGTACTCTCTTTCAACTCGGTGTCAGGGAATGTGTACTTGCGATTCGGCGACTTCAGAGTCTCTGAATCTTTATTCACATCGATGGTGCAAGATTTCCACACCATCTTGAGTGATGAGGTGTTGGTGAGGCCTATAATATGCAGAAGACAAGTTATAGGCGTGGTTTTCGTGGCCGCCACGAGCTCAGGCGTCGTGGTGGCAAGGAGGTGCTCGACGGTGAGGAACGCCTACAGGTTTCCTCTCAATCCCTGCGCCCCGGTGCAAGGCTGAAAAAGGAGGGGGGAAAGACAGATCCTACGCAACGTGGGTTACAAGAACGGCTTAAGCCATAGTTTTCAAGGTCGTGAGCACGATCGTGGTCATCTGCTTGGTCAATGGTCTCACCAACTCAAGAGTGAACCCCGTTGGAAAGGGTACACGCCCTAAAGTGGTGGTATGATCGGTAAAATGACCGGCAAGACATGGGAGGTACCCGCAACGTGCAAAGTATTCCTTCGATTGCGATCGAGGCAGTCTCACAAGTCCATCGGTTCGGGCTTGTGACCTTCCAAGACTTAGTCTCGGGTTTCGGTTTCTTCGCCCGTGAAGGGGTTCACTCTTCCCCCTAGGTGGTCGTGAATGGAGGAAGCGCGAATGGGCCTTTGCGTGATCCTATCAATGGGAACCTATATGCCTCTTCCCCGGATGGGAGAAGATTGGCCTCAAGGAGGAGGACAACTCGTGTCGAGGGGGACTAGGATCTCCAGATGTTGATTGCTTGTCGTGCGAGGTTAGGGTACGATGACTTTTAAGTTGTTCTCGGGATTGAACCACGTGATGCGTCAGTTTTGACTTCGTCAATTGGGCATAGTAGAATGTATTTGTTATCTTGTCCACGTGTTAGGGAATTTTCTAAAACTTGTTCTAAGTACAAATCACTTCCGAGCTCTTTTGATTTCGATCTCGAACCTATGACCTACGTGAGGCAACACGTTGTTACGAAAACCCCAGATATATTTTCAAGAAATTGTCTCGGGTGTGAGAATAAGTTCTCAGCCGGAAATTACAAAGTTATAGAGAATTTTTAGAGAGCGAAAGTGGTTGAGAATAATAAATACTTAGAATGTAGATCCCTTTCTCTTACCAAAAAAAGGGTATTTATACTCTCAAAATACCTTTGTCACGTGTTGATACGTGGTTGATTGTTGACGTGGTGGGGTCCGATGCGGGGCCCACTTATTGAAGGGGTTGTAGCTTCCTGAGGCTCTGTTTGCGGGCGTCCGGCGAATCGGAGAGTTCCTGTGTGTCCTTCTAGTATCGCGGGTAGGATCGAAATATCTAGAAGCCTCTACCGCTCCGGGTAGTGTCCTAGCGTTCAAATGGAGAAGAATGTTTTGGCGAAGTCCTGGTGAAGTGGGAAGCCTTTCGAGGTGACGCCGCAAAGTGGGGGCCTTGGATGCGACCCGAGAAGCTGTGTCGAGGACTTCTCGAGTCGTTAGTGTTGTCCCCGGGGCCTCGAAAGTAGCACGGCGAGCGGCAAAACTACCGAACGACTCGAAGAACGAAATCATCGTGTTCGTCGCGATAACCCAACTTCGTTGCAATGAATATGTATCCAATGAGTTTTGTCCATCGTGAAGAGCCCATTTTCGTCGCGGCGATGTTTGTCCCATGGGCAAGGAAAATGTCCCCTTGGGCAACTACTCATCGTGACGAAGGTTGTCCCATAAGCAACAACTCGTCGCGAGTAATGCTGTCTCATGGGCAGGAAGGCTGACCCCATGGGCAATGTTCGCAAGACCAAGCTTCATACCCACTGGCACGCTTCGGTTTTGTGATCGCGGGCGCGCTTCAGGAGCAAGTCAACGGGGACGCGTTCTGCGAACAAGTCTGTGAGGGTGTGAGTTTCGTAGCCGCGGAATGGGGTCACCATTCGAGTAGCATCGTTATTCATTTCAAATGCATAATCAAGGATCAGTCAAGTTATGTTTCAATTGTATAGTAAACAGGCATCAACACTAAGTGCAAGGATTGTGTTTCTCATGAAGTTTGAGAACGTGAAACTAGCAACAATAATATTTATAGTAGAAAGGGAATATGGAACTATAATTCTTCATTTTGTCAGGTAGAACTTCTAAGATTAGGGATGCAACTTGGTTTACCATAGAACCAAAAACACAAGTTTATGCAATTTCTTAGTTTATACAGAAAATAACAACCAAGTTTAAATTTTAACATGGATAAATCAAGTTGCACCTTACTTGTCAAATTCAGCCATTGATATGATCTGTATTACAAACACAGAGAGGGTGACAGATTAAGAGAATCTGAAGAGTGAAACTAGCAATTAAAATGATCAATTGAAATGAAAACTCACATCTGAAAGATCACTCTTAGTACGTTGTCGACTATGTTGTTGTCTAGCGGAAGTTAATACCTTTAGGCCTGCAAACCAAACCTCTACCTCAGCTTGGTCCTTGCAGATCTGCAATTAGGTATAATTATGGAAATCACATGAAATGAATTTGATATCAAACTGACAATTCAATGAACAATCAATATAAAATGAAACACTAACCAGATCAAGAGATCGTTCACCGTTATTATAAATAAGTGAAAATGACAAGTAATCCTTTTCAGGACGCAAGTATCTTCTAAACACCGACTGTAAAAAGATAGCAAATAAAGATTATTTTCTCATTTCTATTTATCTACTGTGAGAAGATTCTCGGTTGTATATGACAGATTACTAGAAAACCAAAAGTAGGACATATATGATCAATCGGCTATCATAGGATCGGAAAGAGTCCAACTCACAGTTCTCTGTCCGGCGATAATCCGTGAAACAGATGATAATTTTAGATTCCTCTCTTCCCCGCGAGAGTACAAGATTAGTGTAGTTTCATCCTGCTAATACCACTAAAGTTGAAATCATTCACATACTTGAGTTTATTGAGCAGTTAAATGAGTAAATTTTACTTGAAAGGGTGGTACACGAGATCATCTAAAAGCATTATTTGCAATATTGTGGTGTCTCATATGTAGATGGAAGAATGAAAAGAATAATTATTACTTGAACAAATGTTCCATACATGAAGCATATCGAATACAGAAAATAACATAAAAATATTGAAGTGAGCACAAACTCAACCTCAATCACCATCAAGCAATACCTCTGTTTGCTTCACTACTCAATGTTATCAATGTAACTTGATTATGGTATAAATTTTTTTATTAGTTTTGTTTACATTATATTTTGTACATAAGTTTATTCCAGTTGCATCATCTGGTATCCATGTTCGCACTATATCTATCTTTAATCTAATTAGCACGCACCATCATTATTAAAAGTTTATTTGATTGATTTAAACTCATAATCATTCATTGTCATAAGGTCCATAACCATTTCTAGAAATTTTATTATATCAGTTTCATGCATGCAATGTGTATCACTACTGTTCAATTTCTTTTAATTTGTGAAATGGTTATTCAAGTATTCCAATCAATAGCATGCCACTTGAGCAATGTACCGGGCCAAATTGTGCTACTCTTTTTTCTTGCACTGGTTAGTAATATGCAGGAGCTAACTATATCAAGAGTATCAGAACCCATATATATTTCAGGATATGTTGGAAATGTCTAAGTAGTTGAAAATGTATTATTTTTAACAGAAAGAAACTTAAATTGAATTCGGTATAAGATGACCATATGAATGGCTCTGTCAGAGCAACTCCAATGGGAGTTGCTAAGGAGATGCTATGCCCTTTAGCGCCGCTGCTATGCATTGGAGAGATGGGCGCTAGCAGTGTGGTTCTTGGCATCGGCGCTTGCCGAGGCATCGACGCTAAGAGATTTTTTAATTTTTTTTCTTTTCCTTTTTTCATTCATTGTATTATTCATTGGAGAGGAACAACAAACAAAACCAGAAACAACAACTGAATCATCTTTGCAACAGCAACCCTATTTTATAAAGCTTCAATTTTTCTCAGTTGGGGTTCGATTTTCATGAACAAAAATCAAAACCCAGATCACAGAAAAAGAAGTGGATTCAAGAACATAGATCTCTGGTTTGAGCTTAAATCAGAAGAAAGGGGTTTTTTTTTTAAAACTTCTCATAGTCCGATTTCTTCTAAATGTGAAAGGAGAAAATGAAATTGAAGACCAACCCACAACACAAAACCAGTTTTGTGTAGAAAAAAGAAAGATCAAGAGCTTGAGTTCAATGCCATGGATATGCCATGAGTAGAAGTAGCCAAAAGGAAGAAACTTTTTTTGATAAATCAGTACTCAGTTAAAACTGTTCTAAAAATTAAAGATCAAAACAAGGTAGGTGTTAACAAGAAATATTGATCTTGATAAAAAAAAAAATCAAGAAATATTGATGGTCATGAAAACTACCAGGATGGAGTTTTAATTATTTTACTTCCTTTATTTATTTACAAATTGTTCTCTTTACTTCAATATTTTTGAAAAATATAAAAATAATTTAAAACAAGCAAATATTATTTATTAAAAATTGGGATAATAATTATTTGTATATGAAGAGGGGCTAAGCATTGGAGTAGTGTCAAATGCTAAAGTAGGTGCTAGTGATGTGACATTTTCTCTCTCCTCCTTAGCACCCACAAAAAGTGCTAAGCATTGGAGATGCCCTCACATTACTCAACAATATGTAAATAGAAAAATAAATGGCGACCTCTTGATAATCGGGTATTCTATGATTTTGAGAAAGGATCTATTCATCAAATTCAAACATTTGAAATGGAAAGGTCAATGAACAAAATACATGATGCATTTAAAATTTGATTCTTCAGATGACAATTTATCTGTCTTAGAATACTTCCTGAGACTATCACATTTCTAGTTGACACATTGATATAATCTCTCTTTGTAATACAATTACAATAATACACCACTTCACTTATTATGACAATAATTTGCAATAGACTCTGTTAGAATATTTGATTTATATCAATCCTTATAATTTAGGGATTTGATTAGTATGTAAATTAGGGATTCAGTTTACCCTACGTAATATATAATGGGCATTGTCCTATGTGAATAATACAAAGAAAATTCACTCTCTCACATCTCACATGGTATCAGAGCTTTGAGAAAACTCTTTATTTTTCCGTTCAGTCCTGCCGTGTATCAACTCCGGCAAGCCTTCTCGGAAATCAGAGGTTTTGACCACCTTTGCCGTACGTGCCGTATCTGCGATCTGAACATACCATCAGACTCGCCTCGCACCGACCGTCATAACCCTAGAATATCACCGCCGTCCAAACCGCCACGCGCCGCCACGCGCCGCCACGCGCCGCCGCCGGAGCTCCGCATCGTTCTCTGTTTTTGCCACCGATTTCCCTACTTCCGGAGCGTCTGATCTCACCACCACTACCATCAGCCTCGTGGTGGAATTCCGGTCAGAACTCCAAGTTTCCGCTGCCAACTGTCGCCGTCCGCCGGAAAAGTCACCGGAACTCCAGTTTCCAGATCTGATTCACTCCAGTTTCCAGATTTGTTTTACTCTGATTCACCGGTGTCCTCTGCTCTCTCTTTACTTTTGAGTATATATTTATTTTCTTGATATTCTGGTTGTTATTTGCGAAGATTAGAATGTCAGAAAATACAACTGTTACTCCTAGCTTTGGGTCTTCTCAGCCCATCTCTGGTGCCCATTCCATCACCACCGAAAAATTAATAGGGTCTGCCAACTACCTTTCATGGGCAGCCTCTGTTAAGATGTGGTTCAAAGGGCAGGGTCAATTTGACCATCTCAATAAAAAGGCTGAGGATATACCTAAGGCTAATCGTGATAAATGGTAGCAAATCGATGCTCAGTTATGCAATCTTTTATGGCAATCTATTGATTCATCTCTTTTGCAATTGTTTCTACCCTTTGAGACTTGCTATGATGTATGGACTGAGGCCTTTGAATGTTATACGAATGATATCCAAAGGCTATATATTGTAGTCAACAACATCAAGAATATGAAGCAAGAGGGAAGTATGGAATCTTATTTGGGACAAGTCCGTTCTCTTATGCAGGAATTTGATGCTCTTATGCCACTCACTATAACTCGTGCAGAACAAATGGAACAAAGGGAGAAATTCTTTATGGTTGCTGCTCTCTCTGGGCTAAAACCAGAATATGAGTCGGCTCGACATCAAATCTTGACTAGTTCCAACAATCCTACTATGAAGGACACATTCAAACGACTATTGAATACGTCTGGAACACAAGTCGCTCCTGCTCTGACAAGTCCTGCATTAGTCCCTTCTGCTTTTGTGACTGCTAACCGAAAAGGGCATAATGCTCGGCCGTTGTGCAACTTTTGTAATAGACTGGGTCATCTTGAGAACAAGTGCTGGAAGAAGCATGGCCGCCCTGCAGCCCCTCCTTCCCGCACCGTCAATGTCCTTCAAGTCGAATCAAGCTCCACTGAATCCGGACCACTATCTCAGTTAGTGCACATGGGTAATCCTTCAGTCTGCATAGCTTAGGGTCGGTCTTTTGGTCCTTGGATAGTTGATTCTGGTGCTACTGATCATATGTGTGGTAACAAAGATCTCTTTTCTTCCCTCACATACTCTAATACTTTACCTCACATTATTGTTGGTAATGGGACCAAAACTGCAGTTGATGGAATAGGCCAAACTCAACCCATACCATCTTTGTCTCTAGATTCTTTGTTATATGTGCCTAAAAGCCCCTTTAATTTGTTGTCTGTCAGTCGCATCACTAAAGCTCATTCTTGTTATGTCACATTTACACCAGATTCTGTCTTTTTGCAGGACCTGAGTACGGGACGGATGATTAACAATGGGCATGAGTCACAGGGACACTACTATCTGGGTGGATATCGGCCTTCAGTTGCAGCTACTACCGAGTCTCCGACCTACCTTCATCATCTCCATGGTCATCAATCTCTCTCTAAGCTTCGGAAGTTAGTTCCTGGTTTGTCATCTTTGTCTTCTTTTGATTGTGAGTCTTGTCAACTGGCAAAACACACTCGTAGTGTCTTTCCTCGTAGAGTCAATAATAGAGTCGAGTCTCCCTTTTCACTTGTACACACAAATGTGTGGGATCCTAGTCGGGTTAGTTCTACTTTGGGCTGTCACTATTTTGTATCTTTCATTGATGATTATTCTCGTTGTACTTGGATTTTCTTAATGAAACAACGTTCTGAATTATTCAAAATATTTTAAGATTTTTGTACTGAAATAAAAACTCAATTTGGACTACCTATTCGTTCTTTACGAAGTGATAATGCTCTTGAATATTTTTCCTCTCCTTTTACTGATTTTATGGCATCTCAAGGCATGTTACATCACTCTTCGTGTCCTAAAACCCCTCAACAGAATGGTGTTGTTGAAAGGAAAAATCGTCATCTAGTTGAAACAGCACGCACACTTCTCTTGCATGTGAATCTTCCACGTAAGTTTTGGGCTGACACTGTCCTTACTGCATGTTATCTTATTAATCGCATGCCATCTTCAGTGTTACACAATCAAATTCCTTTTTTGGTTTTTTTTTTCGAATAAGTCTCTTTATCATCTTCCTCTTCGTTCATTTGGGTGCGTTTGTTTTGTCCATTGTTTAGATCCTGGACGAGACAAGTTGGCTCCCAAAGCCCTCAAATGTGTTTTTTTAGGTTATTCTCGTCTCCAAAAGGGGTACAAGTGCTTCTCTCCTGAACTAAACCGGTATTTCAAGACTGTTGATGTCACATTCTTTGAACATCAGTTTTACTTCGCGGTTGATCACCAGGACAACTCCAGGCTTGATCAAGTCCTTCCTCTTCCAGTCTTTTATCCTGTTGTCACTGAGGCTCCACCTCTTGCATCCTCAAAAGAACCTCCGTTGCTCACTTATCATCGGGGGCCCCATTCTGCTCCAACTACTGACTACCCACCTACTGCAGTTCCCTCTGACTCTCCACCTTCGACAATTAGTCCTCCGACTCCAGTCCCGCAGACTGACAGTCTTCCCATAGCCCAAAGGAAAGGTACACAGTCTACTATTAATCCTTATCCCATATACCGTTATTTGAACTATGACCGTTTATCACCTACTTATTCTGTTTGTGTGGCTAGTCTCTCCTCCGTCCATATTCCTAAAACTGCAGGTGAAGCTTTATCCCATCCTGGTTGGCGTCAGGCAATGATTGATGAAATGAGGGCTTTGCACTCTAGTGGCACTTGGGAATTGGTTCCTTTACCTTCAGGGAAGACCACAGTTGGTTGTCGTTGGATTTTCACTCCCAAAGTGGGTCCAGATGGCAAACTTGACCGCCTTAAGGCCCGCTTGGTTGCAAAAAGGTACACGCAAATATTTGGCTTAGACTATAGCGATACCTTCTTTCCAGTTGCCAAAAACTAGCATACGCCTTCTCTTATCTATGGCGTCTATTAGCAATTGGCCCCTTTTCCAGCTTGATATCAAAAATGCATTTCTGCATGGTGACTTGGAAGAAGAGGTATATATGGAGCAACCACCTGGATTTGTTGCTCAGGGGGAGTCAGGAATGGTACGCAAGCTTCGGAAGTCTCTTTACGGTCTCAAGCAATCTCCGAGAGCTTGGTTTGGTAGATTCAGTGCTATGGTTCAGGCATTTGGGATGACACGCAGCGAAGCGGATCATTCAGTCTTCTATCGTCATTCATCATCATACTGTATCTACTTGATAGTCTATGTTGATGACATAGTAATCACTGGGAATGATCTCAATGGTATTCACTTGTTCAAACACTTCCAGACCAAGGATATGGGAAAACTCAGATACTTCCTAGGCATTGAGGTTGCACAATCGAAAGATGGGGTTTCAATATCCCAACGAAAGTACGCTTTAGATATCCTTGAGGAAGCCGACCTATAAGACTGCAAGCCAGTCGACACTCCAATGGATCCTAATGTTAAACTCCTTCCCGGACAGGGGGAGCCTCTAGCAGATCAAGGGAAATATCGAAGACTGGTTGGGAGGCTTAACTATCTCACAGTAACTCGACCAGATATCTCGTTTGCTGTGAGTATAGTGAGCCAGTTCTTGAATTCTCCATGTGACTCTCATTGGGAAGCCACTCTGCGTATTCTAAAATACATCAAAGGAGCGCCAGGAAAAGGCTTAGTTTATGAAAATAAAGGGCATATGGAGGTTCATTGTTATTCAAATGCAGATTGGGCCGGATGTCCAGCTGATCGAAGGTCAACCTCTGGATTTTGTGTCTTATTCGGAGGCAATTTAGTTTCTTGGAAAAGCAAGAAGCAGAATGTAGTGGCAAGGTCGAGCGCAGAAGCCGTGTATCGAGCTATGGCGAATGCAACATGCGAGCTTATATGGATTAAACAAATCCTTAAAGAATTGAAGTTTTGCAAAGTCACTACAATGAAGCTCATATGTGACAATCAAGCCGCCCTTCACATTGCCTCCAATCCAGTCTTCCATGAGAGGACTAAGCACATTGAGATTGACTGTTACTTCGTGAGGGAAAAACTTGTTGATGGAGTTATTGCAACCGAGTTTGTCAACTCTAACGATCAACTGGCAGATGTCTTCACACAATCCCTTAGAGGTCCTCGGGTTGAATATATATGTAACAAGCTAGTAACATATGATATCTACGCTCCAGCTTAAAGGGGAGTGTTAGAATATTTGATTTATATTAATCCCTATAATTTAGTGATTTGATTAGTATGTAAATTAGGGATTCAGTTTACCCTATGTAATATATAATGGACATTGCCCTATGTGAATAATACACAGAAAATTCACTCTCTCACATCTCACAGACTCCATTGACGCCCTGGAGCTTTGTGAATCATTTAATTATTTATTTGTTGCCCCGTTAAATTTAATAATCTTCTCCAAGTCATAAAAACCATGAAATACACACACACATAAACAGAATCTTGGTTTATACTTTTTTGTTTTGTTACTAGATATGTTCCTCTTAACTTCCAAGTGTTTCATTTATTTATGACTGTAATATAGATGTAGTAGCAGATGATGAAATTATAAGAAAATAGACAACTTCCAAAAGGATTTTCATGATGTGTCAAACCTTTAGATATTTTTTATGTACATTAGTCATCTAGCTCTAGTATATTATTTCTAAATTCATTTAAGAATTGTAAATATGATGACCATTTCTAACATTTACTTTTCACTTCGATATAAATTTATGTTTAAAGGTTAATCAAGACAAGAATTTATCATAAACAACTCTCAGACTAGCAACATCTTAATATGCACCTCTCTCTCTCTCTCAATGTTGATCTCTGCTTTTTTGCTTTACATACTGACTTTGTAGTAAGAAACATATTTCCACATTACAAGCGTCAAGTATAAAATATACTCCCTCCGCCCCAAAATAATTGTCCTTTTTTTAGTTAGTTATGCATGAATTATCAACAGTACCATTAATATAAGATAAGTTAGTTAGAATACCTTGAGTTTATTATAACAAGAACACAATGGGACATAAGGGGGAAAAATCAATCATTAATCTCTAACAAAATAGGATAGTAGAAAATTAATTGGGATAAATAGAGTAGTGAATTTTTCAGCACATATTTGAGATATGTTGGCGGAGAATCCTATGAGTGACGGTGTATGTGAGGTGTCCGACACAACCATGACATCTCCACGTGATTTTTACTTTATGGACCAGCACTTCACCACATGTTTGGCATGGTAACAAATGAAACATATAAAGTGCACTGGTTTAAATTTGAAAACCAATAACTCACCTTAGAATTTTTGAATGGGCATAATTTGGGTTTCGCTTTGCGGCTATACTTGATTAACTGAGAACCTTTCTTCAAGGCAACAAGTGCCTTCAACAAATAGAAACAAAAAAGTGAAGAAGTTCTTATTAAAGCTGAAGAATGCAGCCTTCCTGAAAGTGAAGATCAAATATCGAATAATCATAAACATGGGCCAACTACTATCCCCCGTACCAAAATGTGTGTCATGTTTCTCTAATAATTGTCCCAAAATAAGTGTCTTATTAAGATGTTAGTTATGCATGAATTACCAATAGTATCCCTATAATAAATTAGTTAGTATTCTTTGAGTTTGTTGTAACACATTCTCACGAGTATACAAGAGGAAGTTTTTCTCAAAAAAAAGAAACCAAGACACTCATTTTGAGATGGAGGGAGAACATTATGTAATCACTAACTTTGCACCAAGTAGATTACAAATAAAATCGTACCAACTACATCCGTATTGACTAGTTTATAATAGTGTTTGGAAAAGATAGAATGTTCTAAGAATAACTTGTAAATGGCCGCATTGACGCCCTCAATTTACTTGGACTAGCACTACAAATGTATTGTACAACGTTTAAGATGTAAAGGGTTGTCGTTGATATATAAAAAAGAAAAAGTAACAGAGATTTGTGAAACCCATCATTGGATCAAGGTTTCGTACTACAAAAAATGTTGGCCTATCCACCAAATACAATATTAAATTCATTTACCATGTGTAACTAAAAAAATAAATAATATTTCATTCATAATAATGTCAAAATCCAGATTCAATGTATTTCTTATAGTTCATATTACGAGAAGGTAATTGAAGTAATTAACAGAAAATATAAAACCCAGGCCATTTAACAACTAATCGATTGGTAAAAATAACTAATTTTTCTTGTTTCATTTGTAATTTCTCAGCAGCCAAACATTACGTAATAGAAATGGGGATAAGTAATTACCTGCTCGATGTCACGGTCAGGATTGGGAAAAGAAACAGGATCTGCCATTCCATCTGAGAAAGCATGGAGGAAACTGTCGAATTATGAATTTCAACGGAGGAAAAGTGCATTTTAGGTGGTCCGGCACCGGCGACTGATTCCGTGACCCAGTCTTCATGGATGCATATACCAATGTCTACTTTGGCCAAACATCAATCATAACCAGAATTTCATACCAAAAACAATATATATCAATCGATCAATAAAATTGATGGAATTTGCGTGAGCAAAATGGAAGAGAGAAGCGTGAAATTGAGGGTGGAGAGAAGCAAAATGGCGTTGAATCAGGTTGAAGAGAAAGAGAGAGGAGAGAGGCGAAATGGGAGGGAGGTAAGTGGTGAGCGTGTGAGGCTGAGGCTTGAGTTGGAGGAAGGAACATATTTGCAGCTTCTTGTATTGGGGCCATTTTGGTTTATGGCCCATTTGGAGAAAAGAACCCAAAAAATGGCCTCCCACTTAGTAAAATGAAGCAAATGGCCCAGCTGACATGATGTGCATGAGCTTAACGCCACTGGCTGTGGCGTTAAGCCCTTAACGCCAAGCCTAGTGGTGTTAAGCCCTTGCCCATCACATCAACTTTCACATTTCTTCCGTCGCCGGCCAAGTTTCCGATGAACCAATTTTTTTTAAATCAATATAATTAATAAATAGAAAAACAAAATTTAGTTTATATAATTATGAAATTAAATTGATTGTGTTAATGAAAATTGTAATATGAAATGTGTGTTGTTTTTGTGTTGTTTTAATTTTAATTTAATGAAAAATATGACTAAATTAAAATTATTCAACCACAAGTGTAAATATGAGCGACAATATATTACAAAAATGTATTAATAATATAT
>JAYMTF010001560.1:0-22599 GCA_036897485.1 Pelargonium nanum | reverse complement strand
ATCGTTTGGACTAAACTGACACGTTTGAATAACCTATGGACTAAATTGACTCGTTTGATAGTTCAGAAACAAAAATGGCACGTTCTAGATTATTCAGGACTAAATTGACCCTTTTTCTTTTTGGTAATGGTAGGTGTCATCTCCATTTCCAACAACCTGAAGTAATGCATAAGCATATTCCTATTTTAAAATTGTTAATGTTTTTTTTTTTTTTTTAATTTCTATTTTAAAATTGTTAATGTTAGTTGGTGCTTGTTTGTTATTTTGATTCTAATTTAGTTGGTGAATTAGTTGCTTTCATGATACCAAAATGAATTATTCTTAATATTGTCATGCCTTGTTGTTGAAGAATTATATAAATATAGTTAGTTGTATACAAATCAAATCATATTGGCTGCGTTTTGAAGATAAGGAAGCTTGGGCGGCGGGGGAAGAAGTTAGTAATCTTTTGAATTCCCTTACTAATGTATTTTGTCGTTGGGCAAGCAGACGGGTTGTGTCTGAGGCCCATAATTTAGCTAGACTAGGTCGGAATGCTAATTCAAAAGTATGGACTATGTGGTTTATCCTTTAATTAATGCTATTTGGGTTCTTATCAAAAAAAAAAAATCATATTAAATTAGATGGAGGATTATTGTATAAGAAAGCTCAATGTTTTGTTAATTGATTTCTGTTGTACTAAAAGCCACATGTTTTGTAACTCTGTACGTGTTTGAGTTGGAGCTCCAAAACATACATGGACGACAGACGTAACACGTACAATTAGAGGTATACATGTAAAGTAATCTTAATAATATATCAGGCATGTTCATAATCGTTTTAGTGCCCGACTGTGCAACATGATTGCTAAATGCGTTACTTTCGTGTTGAATTGTGCATCACACAAACAATTTTTTAGGACGACACGCACAGGTTATCAGTGCAGTTGTATACTCATTGAATGATAAACACAAAGACCAGCATCTAACATATTTTGTTCTGTTTTGTTCTTGAATCATATTATCAATGCAGTGTGCAAAATCAAAATTCTCAAGCCTATTGAGCTTTGAGAACCCAAGATTATAAAACATCTTCTTGACACAGATTGAAGAAGAAAAATGTGATTCACTGTTTTGAATGGCAAATAATCCTTTTCTTTTGCACAAATTCACCATATGCAAAACAAAAACAAAAAGTACAAATGACAAGAAATCCCTCCCCAATTGCTTTCTTGCAAAGGTCTCTCCAACAATGAATTGACTTGTATATAGTATATACACACTGTATAAGTACCAAATAATGGGACTGACTAAAGAGAAAAGGTGAGGAAAAAATTGTATGATTAGTGGGTCATGGTCAGTTCCTGAATGGCTTCATCTATGAAGTGTTCTTGCTACTAGCAAGAGCACAGTCTTCCTCCAAAAACTTTGTCAGCTGAGAAGTATACCGTTTTGGGTCGTTTCTAAAATGATCGACATGGGGTGTAGATACAAAATTGCAAGCCTTGACTTCACGTCCAGCCCTCCGCTGCTCCTCGATAAAAGATTCCACAGACCCAGCTGGGATGACTTTGTCCGCAGAACTATAGATATACAACTGTGGACAACTCGGTTGTTCAGACAGCAATAAGCCCAGTACATCAGAAAGCCTCCTGTAATGCAGGAGCAGATATACTCCAGTTAAATTCAATGTTGATATATGAAGAAAGCTACTAAATTAAGCATATCAGTTCAACCAAACATAACGTTGTTCTCAAATACTTGATTATTAAGCATCTCTAAGAGGACAACGAGTTACTGACGACCATGAAAAGGCTAATTCAAATATATAACTAGACACAAATGAGACAATTGAGCGCATTTTAATGCAAAATCATGCACAAAGTAGTTCAGTTTGGCAGCTTTCGTCACATTCACTCTATTGGTATGTTACCTATTTATCGTAGGAAGATTCAGAATCACATGAAAGAACTTCTCCAAAATTAATAGCAAAGCTGCTTCAGTGACAGCAGGTTTAGGTTCTGAAACTGTTATGTCACGGACTAATATGCCCTTGTCTGGATCATCATAGTTCGTTGTTCCCTTTGTAGCCACGCTACGCTTTTTCAAAAATGCTGCAGAAAAACCCGAAGCCCATACCTAAGGAACAAAAGAAAGTAAAACGAAGTATTACTTATTTAGTCTTTCTAATTATTCCAGCAGCCTAACACTCAGCACACCAGAAACAAAACTTTGAAAAGGCACAAATCCGCACAATGGCTAGTTTAGTACTATATCAAAAATCACCAAGTATATGGTGGTATGCAATAAACATTGAACAATGCAAACACATAGAGGACTATAAGACAACACAAAGTTAATATTCAACTGACCTATTTAATTTTCCGACAAATACAAAGATATGGCATAAAGAGAGGAGGGGGGGGGGGGGGGGGGGGGGGGGGGGCAGGTAGTTAACAATGTACAATGCAGGACCAGAAAGACACTAATGTTGCGTTTGGATTCTTGGATTTGATTCAAAATGTTGTATTTCACGTACAAATATAATGCTTGGAAAACCATACAACTTCAAATGACAAGGTAAGAGTTGTCATTTGAAATACCATATGTTGTAGGCATGTTTTGAATCTTATTGGACTTCGCTCCAAATTCTTTATGCATCCAAACATTGAAATTTACTCGAGATTTCAAAGCAAATCCAAGAACACAAACTGACCATAAAAGTAGAGACTCCACTGGTCTACTACAACTTCCTGATAAACTAGATTAGTTCACCGGACAACCAAAGGGGCAAAGTCCTAATAAGTGGAAGTGCACATGACAGACTTAGAAAGCTATTGCATGTATTGATGTCTGGATGTTCAAAATTCCAATATAACTCCACCAAATACAATAACAGAGTAGAAATCATTACTCAATTTTTTTTCACTTAATTTTTTTATGGAATGGAAACATAATAGATGGAAACTAATTATTCCCCAGCGAGAAGTCTCATGCAACAGCAAATAAATGGAAACAAATTATTCCCAGCGAGAAGTTTTTTGCTGAGGATCATTTACCTGAGGGTCAGGGGTTGCAACAGGAGCAGAATCAACAATGCAACCCCTAATCCGACCTTTTAAGAATGGATCCTGCTTCTGAAATTTCTCCAATATAATTCCATATCTGTAACAAGATTGATTCATTAAAAAAACATAAATCAAATGCCAAAAAGAACTAAGGAAATGATAAGAAAGGGTTGTGCATATGTGTGGAGAGAGAGAGCACTCACGTTAACCATCCAGTGTTACTAAAAGTGTGGAAAATTAGATTCTTGCCATGCTCCTCTTCTAACCAATCAGCCATATGGTCCACAAGCAAGTCAACATGTTGTTCAGCTTTCCCACCAACCTGGTAACTGAGAATCTCGGCCATTGGTAATGTGAAAGTAATGACATGAAACCCCATGGAAGTATACCACTCTGCATATTTCTTCAAATGTTTCTGCTTAGCACCCAACCATCCCAGCAGAACCACCACTGTTTTAGACTTTGCAGATGAACAATCCGAGTTCCTCGAGAAATCAACAGCATTTGGCTCTGGTAAATGCCATCTATACGGAACCTCAGAAGGGGAGGCGGGAATACTACTGGTTGATGCAGAGGGCTTGGGAGCCATGGCTAAGTCTGCAGTTTGATACACATTACGAAGAACAGGAGAAGCAGCAAATGAATCAACTGAGTTTGGAATCAACTTGTGGCCCAAATTAGGAGCTGGATAGCGAAAGTTAGGCACAGGTACAGGAATTCTTGAGACAAAATACAGCTTTGCGAGCTTGGAAACAGAAATTTGAGGAGAAGTCCATGACGACTTTGGTTCTTTGATTGTGCAAGTGTCTGATGTTTTGATAGGTGATAATGGAATGTCCACGGACACAGAAGCCACCGCAACAGCAGCAGCGGTGACTAGAGGTCGTTGGAGAGTTCCGGACAAAGAAGCCATATCGAATACAAAGAAATCAACCAATTATGCCAATATGAAGCTATGTTGATACAATGGCATTATATGAGGACCCAGTTAGGCAAAATGAGAAACACCTGCAGAACGATACGGGTATGCAATTAAGAAAGGGCATACAATGCTGTAACACAAAGCAATAGACACGCGAAAAACACGTAGATAAAGATAGATATGGAGTCTGACTCTGACCTGATTAGTTAGTGGTTAGGAACGAATGTTCAATGAAATCGGGCTGCCAAAGATCATTTGACAGCCCGACCATTCCACGAAATTAGGCACCAGTAATGACACCGACCAAGAAGCTGCCTCAGCACAACCCTGCAAGTGAACAAAGAGAAATGAAAAGAACAATAAAAACATGCCACGTGCTTTGATACCGCGTATCCATCAAGAAAGCTATTCAATGCCTTCAAATCTTCCAGTCAATGAGGTGAACAGCATTAAATAAGTAAATAAATCTATTGTATCTAAAGAATAACAAAAATGGCATGACAATTGACAACCAATTTTGTTTGTATTAACAATCATAAAAATTACAAATAGCTTTTACCATTCCAATACCAAAGCATGGAAAGGGTCAAAAAGTGCGTAAAATGAAACTATAAACCAGAAATCGGGAATTCTAAAGTCGAAGATAGCCAAGTTTCCAGTCAACCAACAATGTCCATAATTTATTCAATAAAAATTTGGCCTTTCTCTTACCTTTACCGATCAAAAGTAAGAGAATCAATGAAACAATAGGGAATAAGATTAAGAGATAGATTGAGATTGAGATTGAAATTGAAATTGAAATGCAGAAAGCACTGACCTAGAAAGGATAAGATAGGGATGGGAATGGAGAGAGAGGAGAGAATAAAATGGGAATGGGAAAGGTATGGGCTTTTGTAATTTAGGAGAGAGAGAGAGAGAGAGAGAGAGAGAGAGATCGGCCTCTGCTCTGCAATCCTGTTTTATTGGAGGTTGAAATTTAGGAGAGACGAGAGAGAAAATTTACGAATTGGGACTCATATTTAAGGGATGTCCAGATGACCATGACGATGACGACAAACCAGTCCTCCGACACGTGCCACCTCCATGTTTACCGCTGTTTTCACGACCACTTTTGATACTTAATACGATCACGCGGATGACTTTACTAACATCTATCTCGTCACAACTGGGTCTGCTGTTTGATTTGACGGGAAACTCAAAATCTAGTCAAAAGGCTATGACCGCCTCCTGTAGGCACACGCCGATAAATTAAAAAAACCGCTGTGAAACTATGTTGTCTTTACTTTGCAAATCTTAACAACATCTTAACTTGTTATCAAAGCAAGAGCTCGTTGTCTTAACGAGAGAGAGCACAATTTGCTATCTGCAAACTCAAGAGACTGTCGTTGCTATGAGAATCAAGAGCATCCGTAATTACAGCTGTCAACTAGATATGAACTTGCGTGCCTTTGAAATTTGATCAGATCCAGACAATTTTAAACCCGATCGAACTTTTACCATGAAATATGAACACGGCCTAACAAAACCAATTTATTTTACAGTAAAATTCTAAATTTTATTGGACCGTAATTTTACCTGAAACCCAAATTGTTACGTTAAACCTAAAATAAAGTAATATGTGCTGAAACAAGCAATATCAATATGTCAATTGTACACCAACATTTCATTACAAACAGTGGAAAGCTTGTGTGATGGTTTGGCGTGTACTACAACAACAAGAATATTCCAATTGAATAATGTGAATGTTCTCTTCCACAGAAAATGGAAATTTTGGATTTAAATCGGGTTTGTTTGAGTTCATGTTGATAAATTCCGATTCAAATCTGATACGAAAGAGTTTTGAGTTTGGGTATGAAGATTGAATTTTACTTTTGAAGCATAAAATATATTAATTTACCTTAATTTTGCACAGCCAACCAGACTGAATCCAAAATTTTACTTAAGAAATTCAATCTGAAAATTAATCGGATCAAGTTATAGTCAATTCCGGGTGCCGGCTGATTGGGTCAAAATGTCCGGCTATAGAATATATTGTATATGATTCCATTTCCAATCTATGAAATTCACACAAATTATTAGTGGGGAACCAAGGAATGTTTATACCAGGTGGATGATGCGCTTTATATTTCTTTTGAGGTCTCAAGTTCGAGTTTTCTTACCGACGGTATGAAGTCAGATTTATCAGTTTAAGGCGGGTGACGCCCCCACTAGAGAGTGAGAGAAACACAAGCCTACTGTCCCGAAGAAGAATATTGCTAGTAAATTAACGCAAAAATAGCTACAAGTAGAATAAATTTAGTAGTAATATACATACTTTTAAATTTTGGATTAATGGGAGCTATCAATTTCAAGTCAACAATAAATAACATCAAAACTCCCCACAAATTTCTCTACTCATGAATTATAAAAAACAGATTTTTCCGTGGCTATAAACGAACCCAGCTAGTAAAAAACACAACACTCAATATTAGCATTTTAATATTTATAACCTTGTACTATTCCTCCTTCCCCACCATTTCTTTTTCACCTTCTCTGCTGCACTTTCTTCACTCCCAAGTTTGTTCAAAATCACCTTTGTTTCTCTCAGCCTTCCCCCATAATCCTTCTTCCAAGCTTCGAACATTTGCTTCAATCTTCTCAGCTCCCTGTCCGGGTTCAAGCTCGCTTCCACTTGACCCGACTTTACCTCCACCAAGAACTTGGCGTCGTCCCCAAAAACTTGACTCCTCTGCTCGAATTCTTCTGCCAGCCGGCTTATCACGCTCAATCCAGCGCCCATTGGTCTGGCCCCGTTGCTTTCTGGGGTCCTGTAGTTGTTTCCCGTATCCCAACTGTAGTCTCGGTCTTCGTTTGCATTCACTGATGCATCCGAGTTTCTCTCAGAGTCCTCAATGGCTAGGCTCTTCTTTGCAATGGACAGGCTGGATTGAATTGATCTCATTTGGTTTTGCCACACTTCTTCCATTGACTTCATCTTTAGCTCGTATTCAGACCATCGGCTCTCGTACTGTTGGAGACGTTGGTGGAGGATGTCGTTCTCCTCTTCTTTCTCCCTCAGAGCAGCCTCGGCTTTAAGAACCCGGCGCTGTAACTCGGCCAGGAAAGATGACTTCACCACCACCTCTTCTGGCTCTTTACCCTGTGTTTGGAAATTCATAATTAACTGTTCAGTACCACGAATGCAGAGACCAAACCAAAGATATCAATTGGGTTACAGTTTCCATAGCTTCAGAAGATTTTACTAAACCAAGACTAGTTAGGAGCAAATCAGTTCATGACAGCTAGTACAAGAGATAATCATACAGTGGAATTAGATAAAGTACCTTGATACCCCCGGCTATCATTAATCCTATATCTCCTGAGCATCTTCTGACCAACCAGCCACGAATGACTGCGAGATAGATGTAACAATCAGAAACATAATACAGCAAATAGTAGTAATTACCAAAGCGCTGAAAATGTATATCCCAAGCCATCTTGGTGAATTGGGCAAAACTTCTTTTTTTGGTATAAATTCCAACTTGCTTGCAAGTTTTTGGTATATATCACCAGCTAGTACACTCATATAGTCATATCTCAGAGATGTATGAGCAGTAAAGCTTCTTGTTTCACAGTATCTGAACACATCTCAATAACAAAACAAAAAATTACCAGATTGTATCACAATTGAAGCATCCTGAATGTCCTTGAATTGTCGGTTTGCAATCCTCGATTTGATTTTCTTTTGTATAACAACAGCAGCCCTATGTCTCTGTATTAAGAGTGCATATTCCTTTCTGGCTTTCACTCCTCGGACAACTGCATGAATAGATGCAGACAACATTATCCCCACAACCCTTGGGAGCTTATTTCTTGTTAACAGTTTTAGAACTATTTTGAAGTAAAACATACATGACTGAAGAGTGGTAATTCCTTTCTTGAGCTCCCTGACATGGCGGCGAGCTTGGTGCCCTCTTAAGCAGCTTTGTACACGTAAAATTCCATGCAGGGTACGGTTCCTTGTATCCTCAAGAACCCCAATCTGCAGACATTGTCCTTGTAAACTTGTAAGCAGGAAACTGACACAGCATGTCAAGGATACATTAACAAAATTAACGACAGCAAAGATGAATCAATGTGGAAGAATCTAGGATAGCTGTGAAAGATAAACTTCATTACCTAATGACCCAATAATTAAATTTGACAAGTTTCGCAATGAACATAAGAACTTTTAGGAAATACAAAACTCTACTCTGAGATTGGTTCTTGCAAAGATATTTTGGATGTTTGGCAATCAATCCAGCTTGATGTCCTTATGAGTGTTCAGCAGTAAGTTACCTAATAGGTATATGCTATTGGGAGAGGGCCCCACACTACTTTTCTGGCACAAACACTACTTATGCATCAATCATTTATAATAATTCAAACTATTTGGTAAATTTCGTCCTCACAAGAGAAAGGGGACAGAGGAAAGATTCACCCCCAATATTACCATCGATTCAAGTGACCAAATAACTAAAGGTCAAACCATATTAACCAACCAATCCATCCCTTTTCCATTATAACCAGAACAAAAGAAATAGTCAAAACTCACAAGCCAGTAAGCGATGATATTTTACCTGTCCAGTTCGGAAAAATAATTTTGTGTAACCAACTTGGTACATCTCAGGCAAAATATTGAACTGATGAAGAATTGCAACTGAAACGCTAAGTGGATCCTGAGATGTGACGTTCTCCAACAGCAGAAAACCATACCTGATGTAAGATTTAGAACAGTTATTAACTCCACCACAACCCAAAATCATCTAAGTTTGTATTTGCTATATAAATGATATGCATATATGTAGTTGTTTACCTCCTGGCAAACTTCTGGTGAGACATTCTGGTAGGAAAGCCAGACCTCGATATACGAACCACTTCAAGGACTCCACAACATCTCAACTGCTGCAACACAAGACCTTGTTCATACAAGCCGGGTGATTGCAAGCTGTTGGGCTTGATACAACGTATGAAGTGTGGTGTAGTGGTCTCTAGGCGTTGCATCAGTTGGAACAGTTGACCCTAAATACAATCAAGAAAAGAACAAGTAGTTGAATAAATCCTACAGCTTTCTATATTCTGAAACACACACACATAATAGTACAAGATAAGTGTTTCATCAACATTATTGCGACAATGTTCTAAATTCTTATTCAGTATTGGGGTCTTTCATAATACTGAAACTTCACAATTTAATATGTTGCATATCATCTTGAAAGATTAACTAGATGGAATATATATTGTAAATTAAATTGACTAAGGAAAGTACAAAGAAAAAGGTGGAAACTGAACAGAAAAACATAGTTGAATTACTAAGCATAAGCACAAAACATTCCAAGTGGGGAAACATAGAAAGTGGATAGTCATATACCTTAAATTTTGTTGCAACACTTAATTTTTGTGAATCTGCTCCACCTGATTTATATAAAGGACCAACTACAGGCTTCTCAGATTGAGAAAGCATATTCGATGCAAAAATTTGAGGAAGGTGGCGAGAGCATTGGGACAAAAGTTGAATAGAATCTAGGTGTAATAAGTCTCTGTTCTTCTCCAGAAATCCAGTTGTATCATACATGACCTGAGTGGAAAACCCAAATGGATGTAAGTGAATAGAAATAATATGTACTCTGACAGTTAATAATATTCTATACTTTCCACTGTTTGGTGCACACACACAAAAAAAAAAAAAAAACAATGGAATAGTGTCTTGCATAGACATATGCCATTAGCTAATGGAGGAGTTATCACAGTCAACCTAGGATAAAACAATAAAAGTGAAACAACTTAGGTAGCATTTGGATTAAAATTTGTGGTCCAAAAATGAGATTCATTTTTTTATCATGTGAATGACTTTGTAATGGAAATCCATTATTCATTCCCATTCCTGAACCACAAATTCTAACCCAAAACTACCTTAGTATATTTTGACAATGTGAATACCTCTCCTGCATAATGACAGACAGTAAATGCTTTGCCTCTTTCTCCCCTGAAACAAGAATTTGAATTAAGATGCTGCTTAAGTTTGTTGGCGAATGTCAAATCTGTGCCATTTGGGAAAGTAGACTCCTCGTCCAATAGAGACAGTAATCCAAGCGGCTTCTGCATAGAAATTAAAAAAGACAATCCATGTTCAAGCATTTCCAAAATTAACTTGCAAAAGAATGTAAGTACTAAACAATAATATCAAAAGTGGGAGACCCCAGGAGTTTTGCCAAAGTGTTCATGTAGTGAACCCCAATTTTGCTTGGCTGTTGACTTTTTGTGCAGGAGATAAATTCCTGTATCTAGGTTCCATGCAGTCTTCTGCTCAACTCTAGTCTATTGTCTGTCCTCCCATCTAGTGAAATGAATGTTTGTCTACAGGATACAATCCAAATCTGCTAACTATACATGTGAAAATTTGAAGTCATCTGACAGATCTTTAAGCTTCACATCATGTGAATGACATGTGTCCATCTCATATGATATAAAACAGGTTTTGCAAGCATTAAACGAACTTTGAGATACAGCCACCCATGTTTGTATCTGATGCAAGAATACCAGTCTATATTAATGCATATCTAAATCAGTTTTATGATATCAAGGCAATCTCTTCAAAGTTTGATACTTTTGTTCTTTTCTTCTCACAAGATACATACCACAAACAGAAACAAGTGTAACATGGAAACAGGTCAGCAAATAATTACTCTAAAATTCCTTCAGGACATGGAGGAACAAAGAATCAGGCTTATAAGATTAGTAAGATAATTTCTACAGAGACCACTAGCAGTACAAAGCAACTTGTTCATCAAGAGACAATGCATAAGATGTAGATGCATTGAGTAGTTTTTTTGGTACCTTCTCGAAAAGATTAAGACAATCTTGGTTGTCTTCAAAATCAACTTTCGCCCAATCAATGCCATCTTGGATATACTCCTGAAAATTAAATTGAACTGTCAATGTGTGGAAACCAGACAGCATCGATCTCTAGCAAATGCCTTTTCAGCAATGCAGATGTTGAATCTACTAATACTTGAACTTGACAGCGCGTTGGATTTCAGAGACAAGATCAGATTGATAGTTCTAACTGAGGAAGTTAGATCATTTGCAAAATTGGAAGATGCCAAATTTTGCAAGAAAATCTTAGAACAATAAATAGTGAGACTGACATGAAAAAAAAAAACTGCACTATTAATGATCACATATTTATAAATAAAGAGAAACTCCATCACAGTTCCAATGTCCCCAGTCAATAATATCCACAAATAGTTTGGTCAAAGCAAGTTTCTTTGTAATACATAGACAATCAAATATGAAAATACCAAACTTCTATGAAATCTATAGGCAGCATTTTTTAGGCCTACTGTTATATATTGGCAGTCTGATACCAAAAGCAAACTATAGAATATCTACCTCCTGCTCCAATTTGAACAAATGATGATTGAAGTGTTGCTGCAATCTTTCGTTTGCATAATTTATGCAGAACTGCTCAAAACTATTTCTCTGCAAAAGTGAACCATATGGCATTATTAATTATATAGCAATAAAAGAAAACACACACATTACAATATAAGCATAATTGAAAATCATACATCAAAAGATTCAAAACCATAGATATCAAGAATACTGATGGATCTGCCAGTACGCCTTTTGCCTACTCCAAGCGACTTGTTAATTTGTTCAACCAACCAATCAAACAGGCTAGCATAAATTGACTTTGCCAAAGCATCCCTTGTTTCAATGGCCTAAAAAATGAAAAACAGAATTCCATGATCATCTTGGATGAGAAATTCGTACAATATTAATTCTATTCAGAAGACCCTACAGGATATTAAAATCTGACAAATAAACAAACTAAGATGGTAAACCATATATATCATCTAAACAAAACATAAAAATTCCAATCAATACCCAGAGCTACACTTTTAGAGCCAGTACTGTATGGCTAAATTCAGATATTTGAAAACTAAAAGAAGAAAGAAAAATATAGAATGATACATATCTCAGCCATAATTCCCTACCTTTACCCTTATAACAAATACGTGCAAATTATAACATATTCAAATTTGATTAGTTTAAACTTGATCTCATAAGCTGAGACTTTTGGCCAAAATCCCTTTCTGTAAGAGGTTTAGGTTTTTTTCAAAAGGAAATGGTCTTACTTGTGATAGAGTTAACTTTTGAACAATAATATCATTTCCAACTTTCATTTTACGAGTAGATAATGCTAGCTTAAGGTCTGCAGTTTCACATCCAATCAACTCAGCAACGTTGGTAAGACCTGAAAAGTATATTTGCAACCTCAGGTGAGATCATGAAATAGGAGAAGAAGAAATAGGGAAAACAGAAAGAATGAAGCAATTCACATACAAAAAGTATCATGCATTGGAACAATAAGAGATGCATGAAAAGCAGGACGAACTATTCCAAATTATTACAAGAATCTAATGGCAATTTTTAAAACCCTGCGAGAACTTATTCACATGGGTCATCAAGTTGCTAGCAGTAAGATTATTCACACCAACAGCTATGGAAAACACTACATGCCACTTTGTAAATCCAGACTACCTTTTCATGGCAAGATTAGAGAACAAAGAGTTATTCTAAGAGTTCCCCGTTACTTCCACCCAGTCCAAGAATTGAATCTGAAGACTGAAAGCAGTTAGCAACTAGCCTAGAGAAACTGCCCCGAAATTTTACATAATGACTGCAATGAGGATTGTTTGATCAAATTTAAAAGGCTATTAAAACTAATGTGACACAAAAGAAAACAACAATCTTTTTATGCAGCTCCAAATAACATAATAGTCAATGTTAATAAATAGCATTACTGGAACCAGACCATTGTATTCCTAAACAGCTACCGTTACTATAATCTGAGGATAAAACGTAAGCTTTGCAGTTGGTGAAGAAACAAAATTGGAATCTGCAGTAATGTAATAGAAAACTTTCAAGACTTAAGGTGGACTACTGGACTTGGTAGTTGGTATGGGAAATGATTCAGCTCTCTGTTTCCAGTTTCAACAAAAACATTAAAAAAATGTTAAGAAAGAAATTATTTGTCTATTTAAGCTTAAACCATTCATAATTAATGATCTTTACTAAATAGAGAAATAAGTTACAGAGGTAGGGCACTGAATAATCAAACTATCTCTCCTCTTGCTTACTTTTTCCCCTTTTTTTAGTGTCCTTTGATTTATTTTGTGTCATGAGAAGCATGTCAAAGAGGAACAAAGAAACACAGACAAGTCTTACTTTCATCTGCAACAGCTTCAACATGGTTTTCATTATCAATCACATTAAAAGAGACATTTCCAAGCCACAACACTGCAGCAATCATCAAAAATAAACTTTCTTGATCTTCTTTGCTGACATGGACAGTATTCAGAGCTTCCTGAAAAAAGGTAGCAGATAATAGTAAAGGAAAATTCTAAAATGGATACAACAGATTCAATTACAAAAAAAAAAAAAAAAAAAAAAAAAAAAAAAAAAAAAAAAAAAGAGAGAGGGGGGGAAGTACCACAACAACACGAAATTGTTCGGCATCATCAACTCCAGCAATTGAAAAACAACTGCTCTGCCTCAGATATTTATATTCATTTGCATTCTTCAAGTATAGCTTCTCTGTATTTCAAAAACATATGAAAGGGTAGAAGAACAAAAAAAAATGGATGTTACTATTTAAAGAGTATATATATGCAAGAAATTACTGTTAGATTTTAATAATTGGGTTACACATAATGGCTTGGGCAGTTGGGTTTCCACTACTAAAAGGTCAACCTTATTAGTAGGGTTTCACTTCCACCATTATACAAAAAAATTAGTACAAAAAATGACACGGTGCTGTGCAAATTAATCGCAAAGTTTCCAATACTCAAAATGACACAGTGCTGTGCAAATTAGTAGCCGCATGCTAAGGATTTAGGTGAAAGGGGTATGACATTGAGTAAGCAAACTCCTCATGAACTAAGAAATGGATAATGTTGGTGGTTTTTACACAACCAAAAAATGTCAGTCAGCACATAGCTTACATAAACTGAACCATTTTCAATGAAATGCAACAAAAATATCACAAAACAAATAATAAGGATGTATAGGAATGGATACCTCTAAGAGCTGGGGGAGCACCAGCACAAAGCTGATAAAATATATGATATGACCTTTCTCCCTCCGCACATTGAACAACTCTAGACTGTTCAGCAAAAAGATTTTTAGAAAACTACTTGAAATTATAGGAAAAAAAATGCAAAGAGGCTGCTGGATCAGAGAAATCAAGGTTACCTTTTCAAGTAGAACTGTGCCCAGTAAAACAAGAGCAAAAGACAGATCCAACGTTGGGTCAGTTATATCTAAACAAAACAAAAAAATCTGCAACTTCCAATATACAAGTGATCTTACAAGTTTGAATTTTTGCCCCCGATATTTTTCCAGTTTCACTAAAGTGAATTTCAATCAGCTTTCCCTGTATCATTCACAAAGATTTAATCAGTATTTGCAAAGTTGAAGTATCGAACAGCCTTTACACTTCAATTTCAGAAAGAAAATTTAATTGTTAACCCCTAATACAAATATGTTAGTTTAAACAAAAACAGAAAAATGCTCATGTGAAGAACGGGGAGCTTACAAAACGACTGGAGTTGTCGTTTCTTGATGTTTTTGCATTACCAAAGGCTTCTAAGACTGGATTTGTCTTCAATATTTCATTTTCTATACCACTTCCACCTCCAAGGGCAGCCAAATATTGCATGGCTATCTTTGCAGTCTCAGTTTTTCCTGCTCCACTTTCACCACTGGAACAGAAAATGAACAGAGTGGCAACCACTACTGAATTATGTTTGCGTAATGATATGATGCAGAATACAAGTAGAGCATTGGACAAACTTGAAGCTTCAATCAAGTTTGTCTTCCAATAAGTAAATCTATTTCATGCTTTGAAGTCATGATTTATATGTTTATCATCAATGACATAGAAGTATCACTGACAAAACTTGTGTATTAGAATGATCTGAGGATAGACACCAATTACTAACCTTATGATGATAGATTGATTTACTTCATCTGGAAAAACAAAGGAGAACTAAAGTAAGAGTACTGAGTGCCAATGAGGATTGCCAGAATTTTTCAGAACAGAAGATTCAATCTTGCAAATTATTAACACTAAAATCACCTCGTATCATTTCCCGGATAGCTGTGTCTGTTATAGCATATACATGAGGGCTTTCCGTAGATTTACACTTATATGCTTCAATAAAAGCTTCTCCATACAAATTAACTTTCTTGAAGGGATTGATAGCAATAAGCACTGGCCCTGCTTTTGTCTAAGATGCAGATTAATTGAGCAAGAACGCATAAGCAAAAAGTAGAATACAACCATAGCAGAAAAAAAAATTTAACTTGGACAAAGAAACAAGCACTTACATAAATCATATCTTGATTGTATCTATACTGAAGATTATACAAGACTGATGGTTCGTTTAAATAACTAAGTTGCATGAGGTCAACTACGCCATCAAGGATATCAGGGTTTGCAGAAACCAAACTTTCAGGTTTGACTTTTAAAACCTACAGTTGAAACACGTAGTATAAATTGAATCATCATTCAAACCATGAAGCACATTATACTTGAGAACTTCCATTCATCAGCTTACTTTCCCCTCGGGTAGTGAAACAATAGACTCTGCCCCTGAAGTTGACACTATCTTCCCCAGCTCCCAATCCCCATTTGGAAGTTGAATCCAAGCCTGAAGCTTCTGAAACAGTGAATTTTAGCAAGAAATTAAGGTAACTGTTGCCTAGCAAACCAAGCTCTTCTGACCATGACTAGAAAATAATTCATGTCATTAGGTAAATCTAAGTAGCAGAACAGAATACCGCACGTATTTAGGGAACATGGACACACACATATATAAATTTTACCTGCCAAGCTTTACATGAAGTTGCTTGCTATCATATGACTATCAGACAAAGGGTAGCTTAAATGCACAAAAATTAAGCCAAAAACATGAATCTATAAGATTCACATAATACATGAAAGAGATTTAAATGAATTTTCACCTTCACAGTACATTGTGAGTTGTGACCAATATTTCATTTGTGGAATCAATAAGCAAGATGATCATTATGCCGAAGATATAAAAAAAATGGATCTAAGTGCAAGTTTTAGAAAAAAGAAAAACAGGAAATGCAAGATTTACATCAGAAACCATAAATACCTTCTTTACAGCATAGGAGCTGGTGTCTCCCCACCTGTGTTCACTCAGAGATGATGAAACTGAAGGCGGAGATGAAGCTGATGTATCCAAGTCTTCATCACTCGTAGGGGATCTGTCTTCGGCCAATATGGTATTCCCATTATAAGGCGATTCATCACTGACCTTGTCATCTAATTCCCCAATTTCAGAAATACTCGACGACGTTACATCACTAACTCTTCCATTCCCATGATTAGATTTTCCAAGCCGATCAGTTGCCTGTGAACCCGTAAAGCTAAAACCAACAGGCAGTGACTTGATCGATTTAAAGTTTGGTGACACCTTAGATTTCTGCGACATCTTTGTAGAACAACTTTGTGATCCTGGGAAATGAGATATTGCAGATGACATTAGATATTAAAAAATTGAGATCATAAAGTTTGCTTCAAAGAAAAGTCCTATGAAGAAGCTTTATCAAGGCCCCACTGCACAACTTATCTGATCAACATAATATGGCGGGGACCATCATTTAGACCCTAGTGCTTTTCACTCTTCAGTCCTTATTTAGGAATTCAACAATAAATCAATTGTAATGCAATCTTAAATCATCTGAAATGAGCATAGGTTTCATAAAATTTTTACTTAATCCAGTTTAGAGGTGAATACAGTCTGAAAGGATTCATTAAAATAAATAAATACTGTATAAAAAAATTCATGAATTTAATCTGAGAGTAATCTCCAAGTTCCTCTCAATCTCATAAGTCACACCCAATAATCTTCAGTGGTCATTGAATAAAAAAAGTCATTTTGAGGGATACATCTTTCAGTTGTGATGCAATGGAAATGCAGTGGACCTACTTGTAAAAAATCATTTCATTATTTTACATTTCTTTTACCTAAAAATGAGGAAATGATTTCATAAAGCAAGAAGACCTTGGAGACTGAAATTATCCCCCATTATCTAATCAACCAGATATATATATAGGTTCCTGATTCTGGCTAAAAGCAAAGGAACTGCTAAATCTGATCCGATCTCGATTGATAAAAAAAAATGACTAAAATCGAAAAAAACGCACTTCGCTCACCTTCAAAAGGGACGGCAGATGGAAACAAGCTTCAGCTTCAGCTTCTGAGTGAAGTTCTGGAAGCTCGAACCGATCTCAATAACCAGAAGCAAATGCTCAGAAATCCATGGAAGCTCCCAACAACTGGAGAGAGCACTAGAACATAGTGCGCAAAAATCGCGGCAAGAGAATCTGAAGGTCAGTGAAGCAGAATCAAGTTGGTAAGGTAAGCGGTAAGAATTTGATATCAGGAGTGTTTGGTTGCCGAGAAAGTAAAAGAGAAAAACCAATAGAAAATCCAAGGCGTGTGGAGAAGAAACAGCTTTAGGCTCTCCTTTTTTCTCAGCTTCACACATAATAATCAGAACAATAATAAAATAAAATAAAATAAAATAAAAACAATTATTTTATTTTTAATTCCGAATATATGCGTACCAGCCGAATTTAAAAACCGATAATATGCTAATGACGATAATAACCTCCTTTTCACAGAGCAACAAAGAGCAAGTTAGAGGACAATAAGGTAAAAAATCAGCCATGAAAAACTGAAAATCCACCGTTACAAAAACAAATTAACTGTAATTGAAGATATTGGCGCAAAATCGCATTACGTGGAGGGAAGTGAAACTGGTAAACTCCAGTTTCAAATTGTGGCCGTGCGATGATGGGAAATGGACGGCTGTAGATGGAAGGGGTAGAGATGTAGAGGATCAAAGATCAGTTCACGAGCTTCATGAAAAGCCGGCAAAGGCAAATGTACTGCTCTGTGGTTCTGATTGCGTAAGGTATAATCCATGATGGTAGATACTGTCGCATTTGGATTGTCGTAAATGCAAAATATACGGATTAAATTATATTTCTGATTCGGTGATTGGGTCCCACTTTGACTCAGCTCTCTTGCTCCAACCAATCACAGCTTCACACGCCTTACTATTATTTTTCAAATAAAATTTACGCTATCAATTTTGTTTTAAAAACAAAATAAGAGCTAGTATTTGCTAATTATGATAAATTTAATTGTTTTTAATAATAATGTATAATTTGTTATGATAGAGAGACACATTTTAATATTTGGTCAATCCATGAAAATATAATTTTTTTAATACCCAATAATATTCACACTTCCTCAGGAGCATATTTATAATTTCAATCCCAAATAATGCTTTATTCACAATAATCCGTACAAACCTCGAAACCCTTGGAGTCAGGTTTTATCAAGCTGAACCCGAGTTTGTCACCATATGGAAGTAAAGAAAAAAAAGTTGTTTCTCATGATCTTCTAATATTTTTAATTATTTCTCCGTGTCAAAATAATTGTCGAAAAAGTGAACAAGTTATGTGTGTGGAGATAGTAATATGTTAGTATTAATTTCTAGGTGATAATGCAATATTAAAATCTTCATCATTTATATGAGCATATCATTGTACTATTACAGCATGATTATGGTATAAATATAAATCAATGGAAAATGACCTGTGCACACCTGACTGTTTGAATATATATAATCTTAATTACTTGTAAGATTATAAGCTTATTTGTAACTGATGAAATAAATAAATCTAATTATTTTGTTCCTCTTTTATCAATATACCAATTTAGACAAATAAATGGACTTTTGATAAGAACAGATTATGATTGTTAATTAGCTACTAGTATCCAAAAATGATTGTGTTTTGTATGCTAGCATAGCATGTTTGTTAGAGAACATTTAAACTTACTTTCTTATCTTGCATTGCAAGAAAACCATCAATCAAAATTGTCAAGTAGTTAAATAAAATGGATAGGAAGGTGTAATAGTAATAATAGGTATTAAAAGGCTAGTTGTTGTTTTACAGATTAGGAGTGTGTGAATGTAGGTAGGAGCAGTGGTGTTGCATGAAAGTGGCATCAAATTAATTATTTCAAACTTAACAACAACAAGGTATGGTTGAACAGAAAAGAGAAGGAGAAGAATGGTGATGTTGATGGTGGGGCTGTTGGATAGTGAAATGAAGACCTAACCATATTAGATCAATTACAATTATTATAGGACAGTGTGTCCTCAACCATCACATTCACTCAACAATTATAACATTGTTTGAGAGGTCTACATACATTCTGTAATTCAATTCACAGGTTTGTAGACAATTCAAACAATTGATGTTCGGACGCTGAAAAAATTGGTCCCTCCTTTTAGACGTTGTGGTTCTGATAGAGCTTCACAGGCCACAGGAGCAACCAACCTCTTGCACCTCCTACAAGAGCTACTTTGAAAAATACAATGACATACTTGTACATATTATTGTTTTGGTTAATCACTAAAATCTCAAATTGTATTAACTTTTCAATTGTTTTGTCTTTACTGAATCTTGTTTTACACATTACAGTTGACTCATGCAAGAAATGGGCCGACCTCGGTTTTAGGTATACATGTTTTTAGTTGATAGGGTGGACCGTTATAGTTATTAGGCCAACCTATTGTTGATAGATATTGATCGACCTCACTTTTACATATAATGCTTTTATACTCTAAAAAGTTGATAGTTAAGATGGTTAAGTCGATCAATTGCTGGTTGACTTAAATTTAGGTCAATTTGTGTATAAAAACTAAGTTTCTGATTGTTATATTTTTCAAAATTATACTGTTGTTTTCAGACGTTTGACCTCTGTAAACATTTGAAATAGACAACGCAAACATGCCTGTATATGTATTTTCTGAGACTACTGAAGCTAGAATTGCTGTTTTAGCTAACCAAAGAGACCCTAACCACAACACCAACAACCATTTGCTTTGCTCTACAGTAAAATCCAAACAGTGTGTAGATGAGATGCAATAAAAAGCTTTGGAAAATGGCAACCAGACACAGCTAGCTGAGAAGATACCATTTTAGCTACCACATCAACATCAATGAAGCTCAAGCCCCCCCTTACTTTGAGTCACAAGGCAAAAGGGTCATCAATTTAAGGACCCACAAGAGGTTTGGTTATGGACTTACAAAAGTTGGTCCAGTTTTAAAAGCACAAAAGCTACATTTTCATACCCATCCACTACAGCACTAGCACAAGCTGAGACTCTTCCCATGTCCACCAATACTATAAATATAAATAAGCAACATCAACAGTAACTAGCACATATATGAGCCATTGGGATAGGAAACATGCACAGATCACTTTTTTAAAATGACACTCACATCACATGGACTTGGCCAATTTTCTACAAGACCACCTTCTTTTCTCTCTGGCTTTGTACCTCTAGTGTCCTCTCTCTTGTTCATGATTTCATTGGTTTATCAGTTAACACTCACAAGTTTCTAAGATAATCATTGACAGTCATGATATTGCTTGTAGCCCACAAATGCTACTACTATGATGTAAATATATGGCTACAGTTGCTATTACAATGGTATGGGTCCTGACTCCTGAACTTGTCCAAACCATTTATCTTAGAGCTCAAGCTTCACAACTCGGAACAAAAACTCAAACTCAAACAAACAAAAACATTGAATTTTATAGAATGTGGAATTAAACTACAAAAACAGATGACTTTTGAGTGACGTTCAATTTCCGTTTTTGAGTGACGTTAAATTACCGTGTATGACTTATATAAGAAGTCATCACAACAATTATGATAGCTCAAATAATCACGTTATCAGCGCAGATCTTCATAAGTGGTAAGTCAATTTTATTTTAGATTTTATTTAAACTACTATAAAATGAAGAATTTGTAATTAGAGAAAAACTAATGTTAGATACTAATTCTCTCTCTTTAATATTTCACTCGATGAATTTTATAAGATAAAAACATACATATTTATAAGGATATTGGACGTCTATGCTTTTGACATCTAGAGGGATACTTGTCCTCTTTTATGTTATATTTGTTTACATGTTAGACACATATTAAAACACTTGTCTTCTTGAATAAGATAAGTGTTTACATTCTAGACATATTGTACTTATAGAAGAAAGTGTATTATAATTTAACATAGAACTAAATGTTCGTAGTGTTTTTTTCTTATTTATTCAATTATTTATTGTTTTATTTGTCTATATTATATATAATTTATTCATAAATATCACACATTTATCGTCATATCTCACATAAATTTTTTATCAATTCGATTTCTTATTCTGTCCCCAAAAATCTTATTAGAACCCCATTTAACAAAGAGATTAAGTAAGTTCAATTACAATGACCGAAGTTTGAACACTTTAGAGAAAACTAACATAACTAAACAAATTATGACTATTGACAAAACAAATAGATACATGTGAATTTAAAAATAGAAAAAAATAGAGTTTAAATTTATCCTTAAACATTCCAACAGTTAATGAAGTGACAAACAAATTTTGAATTGTATCTTTATTTTGATTCACCACTTTGTTAAAATCTTCACTCTTTTCACCTAAGCACAACCTCATTATTGTTGCATTTAAAATTGGTATTTAATTAATGAATATATAAAATAATAAAACAACCAAAACAAAAATATTTACATACTTACTTTGAGTCATACATCCTAATTTTCTAACAAGTGTTTGATCGACCATATGACATCATTTGAGTTTAGTTTCGTGAACTTCATCAATCATACCATAAAATCTGTCATAAATGAGTCAACAATATAACAAAACAAAATTAGAAATATGTACAAATTTATGTATTAATTGTTATCTGCTAATTAAAATAATACGTGTTCTAAAAACTACTAATTAAAATAATATAATTACCTGAAAGAAGAGCATGCTTGTTAATTCTCATGGACAAATTTTCAAATGGAATCATGTCTAATTTCAATCTTGGGATGTTGGGGTCATCCTTATCAACAAGTCTGACAATGGTTCTCGATCGGAAAAATAATTGATTGATATTGAATTGGGAACAACTTAATATTCCTTCACCACTTTCAACACTTTAAAAGTATTGAAAATGTGAATTTGTCCTTCTCGAATGAGAGGTTCAAATCTTGGTATGTCTATTCGTTGAACAGGCGCTTGAATTTGTGAAGTCTTAAAAAAAATTAAATTACGAAATCCTAAAATAAATAACAATTTTGAACTGAAAAAAAATACTTACATTGCTGTCAATCGATATCAAATTTAAATTTATCACGGCATCAATTTTGTTATTTTTGCCCTTCCACAATCGTTATATTCAAACCTTTATATTCCAGTCAGTCTTTAGATCATGTAGATCTTCGATATCATCAAATTTAATAATATCCATTCTAAACAATGACAATTTATTAAAATTAAATAAAACACATGCAAATGCAGCGTGTTATTTATGTATCATTTTAAAAATAAATAAGGGCTTAAGGATTCTAAGCCAAAGTACTTTTGGCTTAGACTAAGCCATCAATGAGGTGATGACACCTCATTAAAAATATTGGATCCGG
>JAYMTF010001559.1:0-22602 GCA_036897485.1 Pelargonium nanum | reverse complement strand
ATACTAAGAGGACCAAACTGGAACATTTTCCTTACAAATTTAAAAGGGTTTTATTAATTTATCTTACAACTCATACATATAATTTGTATTTTTCACATATTATGAGCTGGATAGATTAATATTTAGCTTTTCACATTCAATATGCATCTATAGTTTATATAATGGAAAATATAGTTTTGACAAATAATATGAACCTGACAAAAAGTGGAAAGGAAAATAACGTGTCGCAAAAGCTTAGCTTAAAATAAAAATGTTACGTAGTTTGTAGTTTAAAATTGACATTTTAAAGGCTATATCCATTGTATTTGGAGTAATAATGGAGGGTGCAATTCAAAGGACAAGAACTCAACAAAGAGGCAAGAAGGTAGAGATTGTCAAGAAATCAAGTGCCTTTTTTGACAAATATTATGTGGGTCGGTTTGCAAATGTTGGAGATTTCTTATAAGTGCATATGTATTTATCCATGAAAAGGTTGAAAATAACCATATAATGGTTAAAACTTGTAAGGAAGTTGTCTTTGAAGCTTTTATGGATGCAGGCCCCAAATAAGTGTTAATATACTATTTGCCCTTTATGATCCAATATTGGTCAACTTCACAAAAAAGGGTTATTTAAACCTTAATGTTTCAAGTGTCAACAAGATGGGAGAGCATCATGTATAAAACAAAACAAAAGAATGACCAAGTATAAACTAAGATACTTGAACACATTAAACAAAGTAAAAATGACACACTCCAATTAATATTGATATCTATGAAGTACATGTGATGAAGAATATCACACAAATCTATACTACATGGTTATTTTCCATCTAGTTGAGATTCGCGAAAATAACTATCGGTATGAGTATGACGTCTCTCATTTTGTAATGTCGTTCATGTACTTTTTTGTTATTTATAAGCCACATGAGACTAGGAGGTTGAACATGAATGTCTACCAATTTTATTATAAACTTAAACATAAGATGTAAGTTATATAGTAGATTTACCTCGTCAAGTTATTCAAAATCTACAAAGGACTGTATAAATGCGGAGGGCATAGTCAAGAAGCATCTAATAACTACCTAGTCCTTATAAAAAAAAAAACAAAATCTCCTTACAATCACTATCTAAAATAGAGCATAATGCCTCAAGAAAACCAGTAGATCGAGAGGCATACGTGATAGGAGTCTACAAACTAAGCTCATAACATGTTAATCAACCAGCAACTATGTCCCTACCGGCATCTAGTTTTGTTGAGAGATAGTTACACCTTCTTGTATGCATCGATTAGAATTTAAACCAAATCGTCCACTTCGTAGACTAGTAATAATCATAGTAAAAAAACTGGTTAAAGTTGAAAATATAGAGTGACACATCGATGTTGAAAATATAGCCAACTAACTTGACCCCCACGTCTCTCTCGATCCCACTGCTTGCACCTATATAAACACCTCAACATCGATCCCACCAACACATATCATCCCAACAACTTCAAGAAGCTTCTCATCGATCGATACACATTTCTTGATCTAGCTTTTGGAACATTAATTCGAAGCCATGGCCAGCCCAAGAAGCTCTGTGTTGCTCATGACTTGCCTAGTGTTTGTTCTCATCTTCAACTTCCCATCATCATTGGAAGCTAGGAAGTTCCCAAGGGTGGGCTCATTGGAGGGCAGTTTGATCCTGAGTGCCCTTCCCAAGGGTCTAGTCCCACCTTCTGGCCCTAGTGACAAGGGTCATGAATTGGATCCTCCTACCAATGAAATGCGCTTCACTCTTCACTTGGCTAAGATAGACCGGATTCTACAATCCTCCGTTCCAAGTCCCGGCGCTGGCCACTGATTCATCACTCCGTTGTCATCACATATCCTCGTAAAACGAATTATTTTCTTATACATACTCGATTTCATTTAGTTTTCAGTGTCATTTTGTTTTTATGTCAACCACCAATGTCTAATAGATGACATTGATCGAAAAATAGTTACGTTACAAATTAAGATAATGGTTTTGACAGAAATATTGTATTTACCTCGTTAAGATTGACCAGATTCTGGAGTCCTCCATCCCATGTCCTAGTGTTGACATTGATTTGTCGTCGAAAAGTGAATTATTTACTTATATATATGTTCGATCTTGTTTAGTGTCTAGAGTCAATACTTTGTTTACTTTATGTCAGTCATCAATGTAAATGTGGTTGATAGCAATGCATTGATTATACTATTAGTTGAATTTGCTTCAAATAATTGTGTTACGAATTTTTTAATATTCTTCTTAACATTTGCATGGGTTTAGAGATTAGTCGGTATATGATAAATTAATGTATAATTTAAGCAATTAAATGTATGGTCAACCATTTATTATGAAGTTGTCATGCAAGTGAAGAGACGATATTGGACCAAGGTTTTTGAAGCTTAATTTAATCAAGTCAACCAGAAATTAGTATATTTATTTATAATAATACTTGGTAGGTTTATTTGTGACGTGAAGATAATTAGTAGGCCAGCAAATTAAAAGGGGTCCTATGTATACATAAATGAATAAACAAGCTGCGACTTATTTAATTTGTAGTCTTGATTATAAATTAACATAACATCTTGGGGTTTCGAAATTTTATTTTGGTATTTATATAAAGATTTATGTTTGATTCATTTGTAAATGTTATTTTGATATCCATTTTGATCGTATGTTTTAATATAAAATAAAACAATGAAGTTTTAAATGGATTGGTAAGTTACCTTCAAAAATAATGGATAGGTAAGTTTGTCACCCTAGGCCCTCTAGTTCAATTGTTCGATAACCTAGTAAATTTTACCAGTATAAGAGAGATTGAATCGAAACGTTTTTATTACACGTTTTTACGACACCGTTTTCGACTGTCTGGTTAAAATAAATCAAACGCGGCTTTTCATTGTTGAAGGCTGGAAGCCGACTGGCAGACCCACATGAACCACCTTGCTGACATGTATTGATGATGTGACATATTGTGATTTGTTAGCAAGTCGAGTGGTTTGAGTTTAAAAGTATATATGTTAATAAAGGCGAAAACCAGACACAACCGGCTAAACTAAATAATAAGGGTTAATAAGTTCATGAGAAGCTAACCATTTAACCCTATATTGTATAACATATATATTTAAAGTTCATGCCGCTACCATAAGAGTTTTAATTGGTTGTGTAATTACTTCTATATCTCTTTTTAGCACACTATAATTACAAAAATAACTTCAATCCAAATCAACATATTCAATATCTATATCTCATAACCAAGCCTGTCCAAATTAATTTCGACCAACTTGGATTGGACCCAACCCACCCAGACCGTTTGGCATGGGTTCGATTCAATCCTTCTAGTGATATGCTAGTTCGGTTTGGGTTTGGGTCTGGGTCCAGGTTTGACCTAATTTTTTAATTTTAGTTTTTGTATTATTAATATATAATTTTAACTACTTTTGGTACAATATATTTCACAATTACCCGCCTATCTCCACAGAGTTTACATTATTTTTTTTATAAGAAATTCTCCATTCAAATACGATTTTTGTGTTATAAGATATTCTCTACAAAAATACAAATTTTAGTTTCTTTAATTTATCACCAGTCAATCTAGGACGGTCTGATTCAGGTCGCCTACTACAATTTGGCATGGGCCAAGATTCGGTCTTAACACAGGTCGGTCTTTGTTCCACTTTTTATTCTAGGTTATACCTAAATGAACAATTCTACTCATTATATAGTATGATTGATATCGATTTGATATGAGTTACTTCACTTTTGTATATAAATGATTGTATACTCTAAAATCTGCGTTCACGATTTGCAAAGTGTACGCAGTTCCTTTGCTTGAACACAACTATTTGTGGCCATATTGATAGCAACGTGAGCTTTCTTCTTTAAAATTGTTATTACGCTTCATCTAACTTTCACTACAACTCATCAAAATTTGCATACAAAGAGGCATGGCACTTAGGCTATGTTTGGTACACATGAATGCTTTGGAATGGAATGCTCATTCCAGCATTTTCATTCCATTCACATGTTTGGTATAAGTAGGAATGACTGGAAAGCCCATTCCTGAGGAAAGTCCATTCCAGTTTTTTCCTTGAAAATCATTCCTCTTCTCAACCTAAGGAATGGTTATTCCAGCTTATGCTGGAATGAAATTTAAAACGTAAAATTACTAAAATATCATTCTCTTTAACTATATTTTTCACTTTATAATTACATATTTTTATATTACATGATATAAAAATTAAATTTAAATCGTATAAAAATTGTAAAAATAACTTAATGGCATTACAAAATTCACATATGTAAATTAAATTTTAGATTGTTTAAGTAGTTGACGTGTAAATACGAGTTTTGAATTTAATTTGTATGTAAATGTTCATAAATAAAAAAGTATGTTAGTGAATATAAAAAACGTATGAAGTTAAAATAACATGACGGTAATTACAAATGCAAATCAAGTTTTAAATTATTTGAATGATAGATACGGGTAAATACGAGTTTTAAAAACTATTGTTTTGAAATTTAAAATTTAAAAAGTAAACATAAAAAAACGAGTCAATAACATTATGAATTTCACTTATGAAAATCAAATTTTGAATTGTTTAGACAATACGTACAACATACGAGTTTCGAAAAATAACGTTTTTAAATTATGCTCAATGTTTTCAAATATTCTAAAGTAATATACGATACTTATGTTGAAATTATCAAACATAAAAAATGGTAAACATGAATTTCGTTTTAGTATATAAAAATAATTTTAGTAACAAATTTTACAATCTAAAATAAAAATTGAATCTGGGTTGTACCAAACATATGACATGGAATGAGCATTATGACAGGAATGCTCATTTCATTCCATTCCATTCCATCTTATTACTGCGTACCAAACGTAGCCTTACTCTTAAAAAAGATGGGCATCCCTATCAAGTTCAAGTGTACACAAAACAAAATGTCAAAACTTGAAGGCAAAGTGGCCATCATCACCGGCGGCGCCAGCGGAATAGGCGAAGCCACGGCGCACCATTTCGCCAAACACGGCGCACGCGCCGTCGTGATCGCCGACATCCAAGACGACAAGGGCAAGGCCGTCGCCGAATCGGTCTCCGACCGCCGCTGCGTCTACGTCCACTGCAACGTCTCCGACGAGCACCAAGTCAAGGCCTTAGTAGCCTCCACCGTCGACACCTACGGCCGCCTCGACATCATGATCAGCAACGCCGGAGTGTCCCAAACCGGCGATCTGATGCAGACCGTCTTAGAACTAGATCTCGCAGCCATGGACCGAGTGTTCGCCATCAACGTACGCGGCATGGCGGCGTGTGTGAAGCACGCGGCTCTTGCCATGGTTGCTGGTGGGGTTAAAGGGAGCGTGGTTTGCACGGCGAGCGTGACGGCGAGTGTTGGGACCAAGATAGTCACGGACTATTGCATGTCGAAGCACGCGGTGCTGGGATTGGTGCGGTCCGCGAGTAGGCAGCTCGGCGAGTACGGGATACGAGTCAACGCAGTGTCGCCGGGAGCGCTGGCGACGCCGATGGTGTGCCACGCGCTTGGGGTGGGAGTGGAGGAGACTGAGAAGTATTTCGAGTCGAGTTCGAGTTTGGATGGAGCGTTGAAAGTGAAGCATGTGGTGGACGCAATATTGTTTCTTGCGTCAAGTGAATCTGAATTTGTAACAGGACATAATTTAGCCGTTGATGGGGGCAACTTGCATTTGTGACAATTGTTGTGTTCGATCGGAAAATAAAAATGAAATGTATCTGCAGAATGATTGTCAGATTCATATAGATGTTAATTAATTAGAGTGCATCACATCGTTTCTTGTATATTAAGTGTACAAGAAACACGTGCATGGACCGTTCATTTGGCCGATTTGACGTTTAAACAAAGACTGCCTGGACTGGTCATGGCCCGAACCGACCACAATTCTAAATATGACCCGGATCGAACACAACCCAATGCCCCGATTATGATTTCATGTGTTTCCATATAGTGATTTCTTATTTAAACTTTGCATAAGACTTGGGCCCTTAGGGCGGAGCCGAAGACTCGACTCTCTGGTTTTGGCCTCTTGGGATTCTAGTACATGCACAAAGATAACACGTCATTAAGCGAAAACCTGAATGTGTGCTCGGAAAAGCACATCGAGCATGAGAGTAAAATCTACTATAAGCGTATTTGAACCACATATTGGTAGAGAAGACTCTCTCGAGAGAAATTTTCAATGTAAATTATCAAATTTTCTACTGTTACAAAAAGAGAGTATTTATATTTATAAACCGGTCTCGTCACATGTCATCGTCTAGTAGGTTGTTGGTGATGTGTGACCTACTTCATGGTCCATTTAAGTGCTTGAGTCTTACAATTTCGATTGTGTCAATCACGCGAGGTGAACAGTGCAAATGAATTCAAAATTCAGTAGCATGTTTTGCAAATACTCTTGATATTCATATTGCAAATGAGAAATTTATAATCTTACAATTGAGATTGTATGCCTTTGTGCTCTCTAGGCGCCCAAAGAATTTAGAATTTTTTTATGGATCTTGAATAAGGCTGTTTTTGTCTTTTTGTGCTATGCACGAAGATACTGTTAGAATATTCTGTCTTATAAATTATTCTCTCTAAACCGAATTAACCAGACCAATAATATAAATTTCACAAATTTAATTATCCGATAATTTCAATACAAAATTCAGTATCTCACGTGTGCACCCGACTCACAAAACATCCAGTCACGTGCCCGCTCGCCTCTCATTTGCGCGTGCACCATAATACCATACACCAGCGCACACCCTAATCATGCCTTTCTCTTCCTTCTTCATGACGTAAATTCTAAACTCGCTGACTCACACCAATCACCTTCCTCCTCTCCCTCCGTCCATCTCTGCTTCTCTTCCCCGAAAAGCTTCCTTTTTCTTTCATTTTCATTACATTGATTGCGCCAAACCCTAACCCTAACCCCTCTCTTCAGCAAAAACCCATTTCTAATTCAAATTTCAAATCCAAGATGCCTCTGCACCAAAAACCCTAACCCTAACCCCCAATTGAGGGCACTTTGGAAATCATAGTGCTTGCATTTCTGCGTTTGTTCTGCTCTCAGTCGCTGCCATGGATTCGCAGCCGAACAATCTGTTTGAGACCGCCTCTCAGCCCGACACCGCCGGCGATGCCTACACATTCCTCGAATTCAACACCCAGGGAGATACCGAGTTCGACTACCCCGAGTTTCGCGACCCGATCAGGTCCCCGGTGGCCTGGCCCACCCCTTCCGATTCACTCTCCGACCCCTCTGATCGTGCCGACCGCGGGGGCTCCGCATCTGATCATCAGTCCGATACGTCCCCCGTCTCCGCCGCTCCCGGGAGTGCGACGAAGGTCCGCGGCGGAGGTTCGGGCAACAGTGGCGCGGTGAGCAATAATCAAGTGGTGGACTCGCTGGCAGCTGGAATGAGCGGGTTGAACTTTGAGGATACAGGGGATGATGAGAATTACGAGTACGGCAAAGGTGATTTTACGGAACACGCTTGTAGGTACTGCGGTGTCTCTAACCCTGCGTGCGTGGTTAGGTGCAACGTGCCTTCGTGTCGCAAGTGGTTCTGCAACTCGCGCGGTAACACGTCCGGCTCGCATATTGTCAATCACCTGGTGAGTTGGCTCTTTCTTTCTCGGTGTGTTTTGAGTCATGCTATGTGATTTGATGTACTTGCAATAGCTGTTTAATCTGGAATTGTGATTTGATGGTATACAAAAGCAATGTAGAGATGCATTTGGAAAACTGGAAATTGAGAGGGTTATTAAATTAGTCTATGTTGCTCATGTTACTGTTTGTGTTGAAATGTAGAGCATACTTTAGTTGTGATTGTGATTCCTCAATTGTTTACTTAAGGTCTTGTTATATTTAGCTGCTTTTTGAAATTATTCGGAGAATGGTTGTCATTAACTGCTTATCTGTTTGAAGTTGAATGAAAAATGGATATTGCTAACATTTTATGTGGACTCATAATTTCTTGAGGATACCACCCAAACCTTGTCCTTACCACCATATTAGTTATAGTGTACTGTAATGCTTTGTAACCTAACAGATGAACTATCACATTCAATCACTCCGAGGATCTAAGAAACTTAGAACGCATTTAGGATTATAGGTTTATAATATTTTAATTCATGGTTGATACTTATTTTTATCAACTATTTGGCTTCATTGTAAATTACATTTTTTTTAAAATGGCCAGTTTAGTTGATAACTAGTTTATGTCTCGTGGACTTTAAAAGTGTACTACTTACATCCCAAATGTCTCCTTTTTCTCTTGCACTTTTGTCCCAAAATAAGTGTTGTTTTCTTTTTAAGAAGTTATGCATGAATTAGCAATTGTGTCCTTATAATAAGTTGGTTGGTATCCCTTAAGTATGTTACAACACATGTGCATGAGGATGAAAGAGGAAATATAAACATTAACTAACTTCTCCTTAATTTTTTCCAAGCTAGAAAGCAAGACATTTAATTTAGAACGGTGTGAGTTTTTCATACCATATAATTAAAAGTATTATAAAAAGTAATATTTAATCCAAATACATACATATAATAATGAAAATGCACATACGGTCGTATATGTATATGATTACATATCATTCAAATGCGATTATAGTTACATATTTATAATTAAAAGTTATTAGTGATGTCAATACGTAAAAATATCAACAACAAAATAAGTTAGATCTAAATAAAAATATATTTTTGGATAGAAATAAAAACAATTGAAGCAACTAATTAATGACAAGAAATCATGAACTGGTATGAATCAAGTCAATAAAATCAATATTGAAAGGTTGAGGTACTATACTTACCGATTAGTTGCAAAATTTGATTTAGGTGAATACTTACATATAAGCCTCTATTTATAACTCTCATATTTTAGGGTTCTTGTTGTTACTTGTTACTTACCATATTATTTTAGGGTTTTTCTTAAATTTTACGGTTTGTATAATTACTTACCTTATTATATTATGGTTTTGAGATTCTGTATTTTATATTTTTTCTACTTCTCTCATATTGATTAGGGTAGATTCTAATTGAACAAAATACGCATTATAAACCATCCTTATATTCAGCTTTTATAGTATGTATGTATAAATATTATTTTTTATTTTTTTTATGATGGGGAAATGTTTAGGAACTAATTTGCATGCAGGTTTTAATGTTTTTTTTATATAAAAAGTTTCAAATGGCCAAGTTTTGTTGAAAATACTGTCTGTTTTTCATTATGGGGAAATGCCAAAGTTTTATTTGTAAATACTCGCTCCGTCCCAAAATAATTATCCACTTTCTTTTTTGGAATGATAGTTATGCATGAATTACCAACAATATCCCTAGGATAAGTTAGTGATAATACCTTGAGTTTGTTACAATATGAGTACAGTGGGGCATAAAGGAGAAAACCCAATCATAACGTACTAATCCTTAATCACTACAAAAGTGGTAATGTGGACAATTATTAAGGGACGAAGGGAGTATTACATAATTTTTATTTTATTTTATATCGGTAATGTTTTTTGGCTTTTTATTAGTCTGACTATTTGTATTTTATGGATCAATTTACTGCTTGTGTTGTTTATTCTTTGCATGATTTATTCTCTCTTCTGTTCATGTTGGTCTCATGTTCTGTAAGAAATTGAATATTTTGTCTTTGTTATCCGGTAGATGATAATAGTTTCCTATTCTGCTGGACACCGATGTTAGGTGCACATCTTTCAGCTGCTTTAAGCATATACAAGGAGTATGTATAGTGTTTTGTGAACTATTACATTCTGTTGGGTTCTGAATATGGATGTTCTCTTTGATCCTTTTAGGTTCGAGCTAAACATAAAGAAGTCTGTCTTCACAAAGACAGTCCCTTGGGAGAAACCATACTGGAATGCTATAACTGTGGATGCCGGAATGTCTTCCTCCTCGGCTTTATTTCTGCCAAGACAGAGAGTGTTGTAGTTCTTCTTTGTAGAGAACCTTGCCTGAGTGTTAACGCATTGAAGGACATGAATTGGGACCTTAGTCAGTGGTGCCCCTTAATTGATGATAGGTGTTTTTTGCAATGGCTTGTTAAGGTTGGTATAATTTCTTTTAGCAATTAGCATCTTAGTTCAATTTTATGTAATTTATATATATATATAGATATTTATATTTTTACGGCAAGCTAATTTGTTGCACTTTACAGATCCCATCTGAACAGGAGCAGTTGAGGGCGCGCCAGATAAGTGCCCAACAAATTAACAAGGTTGAAGAGCTTTGGAAAACAAATCCTGATGCCTCTCTTGAAGATCTCGAGAAGCCTGGTGTCGATGATGAACCTCAGCCTGTAGCCTTGAAATATGAAGATGCATATCAGGTGACTGTTTTTATGATTGTACAGTGATGGCTTCATAACATGAGAAGGATTTGGTGCATATGTATTTCATGTTATGTCAGGGGTGGAATTGAGCTGAGCTGCAAGATGCTCTAGCTCAGCTAGTCAAAAAGAGAAGTGCGAGTTTCATTTTGAGCTCGTGCTAAATTTATAATATTGAACTGGATTATTGCTTGCAACCATGTCCACTAGCCTTGAGCTAAACTGGAGGTTCTAGACATCAAAATAAATAGTCTGCCATTAATATGGCCTATGTTGTGCGTACTAGTCAAAGAGTGGTCCGTGTTACATGCTAGTGAGAGTCACAACTCACAATATTTTGTCAGCAATGAGAAATGTGGGGTTGGTGTTTTATGAGGAAAACGTCCCCTTGTCTAAATTCAATTGAGGGCTGCACAACTCAGCTTTTCGAAAACATGACTGGCTAGATTGATGGGTGGATTTATATGAGGGTTTTAGCTCTGTTTTGCATCTCAAATGCACATGGCTTGTGTGAACTCTTTGCTTACATTGTTCATCCATCCATCCATCCATCCATCTACGTTTGGTCAAAGACTTTCGGGTTTAGCAGCGACCCAATATCTTCCAACAGATATATTATGAAATATATAAAGATTCAGAATGCCTGAGAAAAGTGTTAGACTCAAATTGACATATCACTATATCAGTTTACACTAGCAGCTCGACTAATTTCTCCCCTTATTTTGGTTATGTTGCGCCTATATTCTTACATTTTGTGTTTATGATTTCTGTTGCAGTACCAAAATGTATTTGCACCACTTATCAAGCTTGAAGCTGACTATGATAAAGTATGTTTCTTAATAACCTTTGTTTTGCACTGTTCTCTCTTTTTTTTTCTTTTTTTTTTATTTATGAATTTTCTGTTGTCTTATGTCATAACAGTGACAGAAGAAACCTCTTTGTTGATTGATAAGGCAAATTTTTCTATCTTGTTGTGTATAATCTCATTTTACTGTCTGAATCTTTTTCTAGATGATGAAAGAATCTCAAAGCAAGGATAATGTCACAATTCGGTGGGATATAGGTCTCAATAAAAAACGTGTAGCATATTTTGTGTTTCCAAAGGTGCGCTACTGTCTGCACTTTGCTACTTAAATCCAGTGATGCAATATAATATTATCATTGTTTTAATCTTTTTTTTTGTATGCTGTCCATTTTTCATTTGTTGTATGACCTATTTTCTTATTTCACTAAAGTTCTATGTTCTATTGTTCTAGGAGGACAATGAGTTGCGGCTTGTACCTGGTGATGAGTTGCGGCTACGTTATTCAGGCGATGCTGCACATCCTGCTTGGCAGTCAGTTGGGCATGTGGTATACTTTTTTAAGATCATAATTTAAGATATAATTCCAAGAACCTGATAATTGTCCACAATTTTTCCTTTATGAATTTCCTTCATAGCTATGACATTTTGTTCAATTTCTGTTGTTTCAGATCAAGCTGACTGCTCAAGAAGAAGTTGCTCTTGAGCTTCGTGCCAGTCAGGTAGTTTTGGTATTATGATGGGTTGTTTTATCATTTGTCTTTGATGAGCCATTGACGCTTGTTGTTGCTGTTCTGTGTAGGGAGTTCCCGTTGATGTGAATCATGGTTTTAGCGTTGATTTTGTTTGGAAGAGCACAAGCTTTGATAGGATGCAGGGGGCCATGAAAACCTTTGCTGTTGATGAGACTAGTGTCAGTGGGTAAGTTTTGGTGGTTGGTCACGTTATGTGTTTTCTTAAGTTCTGCCATAAGTTGGATTTTAGGATATATGCTTTCTTGACTTCAAAGTAGCTATTGTTTATCCCAATCAAAGTGTGTTAGGCTGTCAGGGTTCAGGCTTGTCAAATACTTATGTATAACTTGTCTGCCAATGAGTATGAATGTAGGATATATGTTTTCATAAACCAAAACCTGCTATGACATTATGTATTGGACACGCATTGTTTGGTCTATGTCTTCATGAAGAATATTTTTTTCTGCAGGTATATTTATCACCACTTATTGGGCCATGAGGTTGAGATTCAAATGGTTCGTAATACCTTGCCTCGTCGTTTTGGTGCACCAGGTCTTCCTGAGCTCAATGCTTCTCAGGTATGGTTTATGGAGTGATCAATGTTGTTAAATGTCTGTTTGCATGTTGATGAACATGTTTTTAGTAATTCATTATGTGTCCACGTCTTTATCATTTACTTTGGTCTATATCTGATGATGGTGCTGATATCAATATTCATCTATCCCATGAATGCTATATTTCCATATTCATTATTTATTCCATAAATACTGCATTCAAGTTGAAATTGCTCTAAGTGATCTTTACATTCATCTATAGGTTTTTGCTGTTAAGAGTGTCCTTCAGAAGCCCATAAGTTTAATTCAAGGTCCACCCGGCACAGGGAAAACAGTTACCTCTGCAGCAATTGTGTATCACATGGCCAAGCAAGGTCAGGGACAGGTAAGCTCACCAACGTCTTCCTATTAAAATTTTCAGTTGTGGCCCTTTTGACCAAACCTTCTCTTATCAGGTATTGGTTTGTGCCCCAAGTAATGTGGCCGTTGATCAACTTGCTGAAAAGATAAGTGCCACTGGGTTAAAGGTAAGGTTAAATGATTTACTGATATGTATTTATTGGTTGCATCCCTTAAGGACCGAACACCAGACCGATCAGGATCCGTTCAAGGAATGGACTGGACCAATTGTGAATGGTCCGGACCGGTCCATTCCATTTTATAAAATACAAAACTTTTTAAAGAAAAAAATTGAAATATATTTAATTGAAGTGAATGGAGATAACAATAATAATGAAGTATATTGTACTAAAAGTGATAAAAAAATTTCCAACTACTAATAGAATACATTTTAAAAACATATTTTTCAAAATAAAAAATTAAAATCGGTCCAGACTGGGACCTAATGGACATGAAACGAATGGACCGAAGACATTTGGTCCGGTCCCAGTTCTTCTGGGTCCAATTTTTTGGTCCAGACCCAATCATGCCCAGCCCTGCTACTTGCCCGCTTGATGCTTGCTGTCTTTGGCTAGAATGGCTAGTTACAAATTTCATGCATAACCTATTTTTATTCTAATAGCCAGCCATTTAATGATATGCTATCATCTAGTTTAACTAACAAATCAAGTAAGAAATGAATTGCATCTTCTCATTAAAACAATAATGGGATATTTAGTTAAATATTGCATTATCACTTATTAAATGATAACGACATGGTAGTTTTTCTTTTTTGTATTCCTTTCATGCTAACATTGTTTTCTTTTGTAATTGCATTTTTATACCCTAGGTTGTTAGGCTCTGTGCAAAATCAAGGGAAGCTGTAAGTTCTCCTGTTGAGCACTTGACCCTTCACTATCAGGTTTGTTGTGTTGTAATCACTTCAATATATTTTAATGGAAAGCACAGTTACATTTACTGTTTGGTCTTTGATGTATCTCTGCAATGAATTGTTGCAGGTTCGGCATCTAGACACATCTGAAAAGAGTGAACTTCACAAGCTGCAACAATTGAAAGATGAACAAGGTCCTCTTTTTTTCCCTCCCACTTTTCTGGTTCTGTATGAAATAGGATGCTTTGAAGTGTTGTAATCTTAATGTTAAATGATTATCTTGTTGTAAAGTTAAAGCTGTCTTAGCTTCTTTGATTTCAGTGCATTAATATTGTTAAGACTTAAGACTTGTTTATGAGTTACCGAGGGCTAAATGTCAATCTTAATTGTTAGGCTTATTCTTTCCATGCTTGTTGGCCTCCACAATGTAAAATTTTTAATATGTCACATGCTTCTAAGCATGCTGAGCTGAATCATGAGATTGGTTACCAGTCACGTGCTTAGTGATAGTGAATCTGGTTGGTGCGTCACCCGTTGCACTACCTCTGTCTCCGTAGTTTTTTTTTGGGTGTGTGGATGGTTGTTATGATCTACAGTCAACCAATGTAGTGCTATTGATACAGGCTTATCTCCTGGGCTTCTGTTTATGTATTTGTTTATTATTTAATGTTATCCATACAGGAGAATTATCCAGCAGTGATGAGAAAAAGTACAAAGCATTGAAGCGGGCAACTGAAAGGGAGATTTCTCAGAGTGCTGATGTCATTTGTTGCACATGTGTTGGTGCCGGGGATCCTCGATTGGCAAATTTTCGGTTTCGCCAGGTTGAAAAGCATTCTATACATGCATGCGGCTCCATTTAATGCTCAAGCACTTACACAGTTTCTTTAATCCTGTCTATAGGTTCTAATTGATGAGTCTACTCAGTCAACTGAACCTGAATGCCTCATTCCTTTGGTTCTCGGGGCAAAACAGGTATTTTCTGAAATTTTATATAGAATAGTGGGATATTTTACTATTTGGTCTTCTAATTTCAGATCTCTATTTTAGGTTGTTCTTGTTGGTGACCATTGCCAGCTTGGTCCAGTCATTATGTGCAAGAAAGCAGCTCGTGCTGGGTTAGCCCAATCTTTGTTTGAACGCCTTGTTCTTCTTGGTGTCAAACCAATAAGGTTGCAGGTAATGGTCCTTCATGTATGCAAGTCTATTTGGTTGGTTTGTGGTTTCTGTTCTATTTTTAAGGTGTTTGTTTTTTGTACTTTGGTCCAGTTTACATTCTCTTGTGTGTTACTTGTTGATGTTTTGAAGATTTTTCTTATTACCTTGATACTTTTTAAATATGAACTCACCTTACACTTTGTGCTCTAAACTTTTAGGTCCAATACCGCATGCATCCATCTCTCTCTGAATTTCCATCTAACAGCTTCTATGAAGGCACATTGCAAAATGGTGTGACTGTTAATGAAAGGCAATCACCCGGCATTGATTTTCCTTGGCCTGTTCCCACTCGTCCCATGTTCTTTTATGTCCAGGTACTATAACTGCTAAAATATTTTATTCTGTTCGAGTTTTAACTTTTGCATTCAACTTTAATTAGAAAGGTTGACTTGGCAGAGCATTAAGCCTTGACTGGTAAAAGTTGGTACACAAATTATTGTGTTAATTCTGTATTTGACTAAAATTACTGGTTCTGCATGAAAGAAAGAGTAGCCTCACAGGACTGTCTCTGGTCCTCTGACAATCGTCTTTCATTGCAAGATATTTAATATTGGATTTAGAAACTTGTATCAGAGTTTTCCGACTCTTCCAGTTAGGGCATGCTGGATTCCGTTCGTTGATTTAGCCATGCTAATTCGTGGTTGTCTCTTGTTGTAACTATTATGGAAGTCTCTTACTGTAAACTTGCTAGATGTGGCTATCTCTTCTAATGTTTTTATTTTTATTTTTATTTTTATTGTTTAGCTTTAAAGATTTGAGTTGGTGGTTTTTGCTCATGGTTCTCCTTTTTCTGCCCATGAAACCATCTATACGTACTACTATTATTTTAATAATGTTGTATCATTTTTGGTAATACAAAAATTTCTCTGAACTTAGGTTGGTTTTGTTTCCACTTGTCAAGCCCTTTTTCTCATCAATTAAATATTCCCATTCTTTGTGCTGTCATGTTTTGAGTTTACATACTTGTTTTCTAGATGGGACAAGAGGAGATAAGTGCCAGTGGAACATCCTATCTCAATAGGACAGAAGCCGCCAATGTTGAGAAAATTGTTACTACTTTCTTGAGGAGTGGTGTTGTGCCCAGTCAGGTAAGTCGGTCTCGTATTTTTTAATTTATGTGCAGTGTTCCTTTTAGGGGCTCATTGATTGATTTTGTTAAATAATATACCTACAGATTGGGGTGATAACACCATATGAGGGTCAGAGAGCTTATATTGTGAATTACATGTCAAGAAATGGTGCTCTTAGACAGCAACTGTACAAGGAAATTGAGGTAATGTATATATTTAATACAATCGCAGATTCCGTAGTCTACTTGATTGCAATCATATACAATATGTTTATTTCAGGTAGCTAGTGTGGATTCATTTCAAGGAAGGGAAAAAGATTACATCATTCTGTCTTGTGTGAGGAGCAATGAACATCAGGTTGGCATGATCCTCGCCTGCATTTTACCTGTCTTTTTATTTCTTGGCTTGGCATAATCTTCTTGATGGTGGCTTTTATAAGTTTATTTCTCTGTAAGCCCATGCATCTCATGTTGCAAAAAATCTTTATGATTATTTTTGGAACATTCTCTCTGAGAGCATGGCTTGTGCATGTTGATACTAATGTGGCTAAAGAAACCTTTATTTCGGTGACCTGTTTAGGCCATTACCAACTCCCCCAACTTGTAACCTCCTTGCCTTCAATCTTTCTGTATCACCAATTTTAGCTCATGATTTCGAATTCACCTGACTTAGTTGTGCTTTAACTTGCCCTTTTGGCCTCGATGTGATTTTTTTTATTGCATTGTTCAACCGCGACACTTCGAAATAGAAACTGCCTATTAGAGATGGATACCTGTTAAAGATTTAACATCTTAACTTCTATTATTGTATGTCATGGAACATTTCTAGTTGAGTCCTGTTTGTGTGGTGTAACATGGGCCTTTTCCAGGTCACTTCAGCTATTCAATATGTAGTAATTTTGTGCTATGTGCTGTTGACTTATTTTTCTGTTGATCTTCTGAATATCAATTTATAAGATCTTGATGGCTTGCTCTCTTCTTTTTAGGGTATTGGGTTTCTTAATGATCCTCGCAGGCTCAATGTTGCTTTAACTCGTGCTCGATATGGCATCGTCATCCTTGGAAACCCAAAAGTTCTAAGCAAACAACCACTGTGGAATGGCTTGTTGACTCATTACAAGGTAATACTTGTTTGTTCATTCAACTATTTGGTGGTTTAATGTTAGTTTATCAGCTCATCCAGAGTGTTTCTTCTATCAGCTACGTTACTGCAGCTTATCTTTATGTAGCTCATAAATGTTAACGTACAAGGTTTCATTCATCTGCAAGCCTGTGTGACCAATTTTTGTTATTCGTTTCTAACTTGTTTGCTATTCTTTTGTCAAAATTGTTTCATCAGGAAAATGAGTGCTTGGTCGAAGGACCTCTGAATAACTTGAAGCAGAGTATGGTCCAATTTCAAAAACCCAAAAAGGTATGAGTTGGAAGTTCCAGTTGATATAAAAGCAATACCATTTGCTTCATTTGTTTTGGATTATGTTCTCAGTCTTATGAGAATAGTTCTGAACCCATTTATGGTTACTTTTATGTTTATGTAGATCTACAATGATCGTAGACTTTTCTTTGGTGGTGGACCTGGCATTGTGCCTAATGAAAATTTTGGATCTGTTTCCTCATCTAGCCCAAATGCTGATAGAAGAAGTGGCCGTGCAAGGGGTATGTTATACACGCTGGCTGTTTTACTTTTGTTTCTTTCCTTAGATTAGTTCTTGACGTTCAGTGAGCTCTTTACATGACATGTTCCATCAGTGCTTTGGCTTTTTTGCGAAATTTTACTATGTACTAATCTTTTTTTTTTAAATCCTTTTTGTTGTTAATGCAATTATTTTTGCTAATACTAATTACAGGTTCATATTTGTCACCTGGACCACCTAATGGTACCCATAAGCCTGGAGTGCATCCTGCAGGTTATCCAATGCCTCGTGTTCCAATTCCGCCATTTCACGGTGCACCCCCATCTCAGCCATATGCTATTCCAACCCGTGGAGCAGTACATGGACCTGTTGGTGCAGTGCCTCAAGTCCCTCCTCCTGGTAGTCGTGGTTTTGGAGCTGGGCGTGGCAATGCCGGTGCTCCCATTGGCAGCCATCTACCACACCAGCAAGGCACCCAGCAAGCAATTGGAAACCTTGGCTCTAATTTCAACTTTCCAGTACTAGATAATCCAAGTAGCCAACCATCTGTTGGTGGACCATTATCTCAGCCAGGATTTGTTAATAATGTAAGCATCTTGTAATTTGTCAAAATTATCTTACAATTTTTCCATTTAATTACAGTTGTATTCTGATTGTTCTTCTTATATCTTGTAGATGCCAGTTCAAGGTCCAAGCCAAACTTTTCGTGATGGATTTTCTATGACGGGCATGTCACAGGTATGTTTCTTGTATGTTAATTGTTCTTAAACTGTGTCTTTATCTTTTCATCTCATTTTTGCATCTCTTTATTGCTATCAATTAGGACTTTTTGGGTGATGACTTCAAAAGCCAGGGATCTCATGTTCCATATAATATTGCTGATTTCTCAACACAGGTAATGGATTTGTAATTTTTTATTGCATTTTGGTTTTGTTTATCTGACACCTTGTACATTTTATGTGTGTTTTTTATCAACTTGTTTACCATGTACAATTATTTTGGACTTCTATTTTTGAAGCTGAAAGATAATATGTATATAGTTTGTATGGAAGGAAATAGTACTTCATTAAATCAGATGCATTGGCTTAGGGAATATTTTTGAAGCTGAAAGATAATATGTATATAGTTTGTACATGGAAGGAAATAGTACTTCATTAAATCAGATGCATTGGCTTAGGGAATATCTAAGTGGAATGATAATAAATAAATAAATAAATAAATAAAACACCACCACTCATTTTCTAAACTACCAAGGGTTTCATGAACCCTAGCAAAACTCCTTGAGATATTCCTTAAGTATTCTCGTCACCAACTTAGTTGTATCACATCTAATGTTAAATTTCCTCGGGATGATAATAACAACCGCCCATTTCCCAGACAGCATTGGAGTCGACTACATGAATTTTTTAACAAAATTCATTTGGATCTTCTACTCATGTGTTCTCCTCCACTGTCTTTTTTTACTACTATCCTTGTGAAGTTTGGCTTCCACATCCCTTTATAGTTTTTCCTAACTGGATTGCTAACCTCACTACGTGATGCATGTCCATACTACCTTTTCGGCGATTTTCTCTCATCTTCCATTGAAGCTGTCATTTACGGTGTTGCTAAAAATTTACCTTCTGCAACCCCAATATTTGTGGAATGATAATCTCAACATGTTACTTGGTGGTATCATAAAAAATTTAATGACTTATTTTGTATGACATTAATGTTTTGTTCTGTGCTCTATTCTTGAACTTTTCTTATAAATTTCCCATCTGACTGGTTTTATATCAGGCTTCCCAAAGCGGATACACTGTTGACTATGCGACACATGGAGCACAAGGTGGATATGCTGGCAACTTTCTCAATCAGAATTCTCAAGCTGGGTATTCTCGCTTTGGTTCCGGAAATGATTTTATGTCTCAGGTTTGGTCGAATTTCTACAATTTTTGGTGCAGAATTGATTTCTATGTTACCTCTCTGAACTCTTTTCTGGTTACAGGACTACATGACTCATGGATCGCAAGGCCTATTTACTCAGGCTGGCTTTAATGACCCGTCACAGGATGATGCATCACAGAGTCATTTTGGTGTTGCCAATCCCAACCAACTTCAATCTCAGGTTTCTTCTCTCCCCAACGTTGGTTGATACTGTTTTTCCAGAAGTGCAAGCAATTTGGATGTGTACTATTTGTTGGTTACATCTTGACTTTCTGGTCAGTTTATAAGTTGTTAAACTCATGCAGGGATTGATGAATTCTCTCTACTCTCAGCCCTTTGCTCACTACAACACGCAGCCAATAAACTTACAGGCTCCGCAACAACAGCCGCAACCTCAGCAAGGTCAGAGCTCCCAGAACCAGAAACTCCACTACAATGGTTAAATGAAAGTGAAGGAGGATTTTGATTGCGACGGGTTATAGTCTTTGCATTCAGCAACTTGGTTTGTTCTGTCGTGTGCCGAAACATACATGCAGTAAAATTGCATAAAGGCATGCAGTTGTCTGGATAACCCATAGTAGATGATTCTGTGTGGTGCAAATAAAATTTGTTGATTTGGCACATGTGGCTCTATGGGTCTTTTTTGACCAAACAACCGATGGCGCATCCAGGGGCAGTGAAAGAAAAGAATAACCCCGAATACCTGCGTGAAGTTTGTTTTGTTTTGATTAAGGAAAAAAGAAGAAGAAAGGAATATCGTGTCCAAGGGAGCATTGCATGGAATGGTTTTGCGGAGTGGGTTTTGGCTTGTAGAAGCGGGGGACATATTGATTCGACAGAAATACGGGAAAACCCATTATTCATACAAGAGCTAGCAAGCAAGCATTTACCACTGAAATATTTGTACAGCAAGGGAAAGCCAGCACCTAACCCTTTCAGCTCTTCCTTACATGTAATTACACTCTCTTAAAATAGAGCATATTGGCTAGTATTGTCATGTATTCAACCTTGATTTTATATATAGAGAGAGAAGTGTGATTGGATTTCATAGTGACTACATTGTGTAAATGTGGGAATTTGTTTTGCAGTCAATATATGGATTTGGTAAATTTTGATCTTTCAGATTGTCTTTGTCGAGTTTGAGCTGGAATATAGCAAACCAAGTCGAGTCTCCATCTTCCGCGACCACAGGGTCTCCATTTGTCTGATTCGCCAACTCGGTCACTGCAAATCCTTGACTCGCCAACTCGTTCAGGCAAACTCCTGTCCAGGGCCGCAGCTCTGTCGCAGCCAATATCTCGGTCCTGTTTCCACACACTGCTCTCAACGTCTTTGCCAGGCTCGCCATCTCTTCGGGGTCGTAGAACACATCACTCATCAACACGATGTCAAACCCGCCCAGCTCGAGGATTCGAGTCAGTGACTCGTCTGATCCCCACGTGAGCTCTCGTACCTCGACTCTGTCATCGAGCCCGTTGGCCCGGACGTTGTTCAACAAGCCAGGGAGCAGTGGGTCAAGGTCCGTAAGTAGGACTCGAGCAGCGCCAAGGCGAGCGGCTGTCAAGCCGGGGAGACCAGCCCCAGCGCCCAGTTCGAGCACGGATTTGCCTTGCAGAAGAAGGGATGGGAGGTCGGCCATCCATTGGGATAAGACAATGGCGGAGCGCCAGAGCCAGGAGCCGGTGAGTGTCTTGCCGGAGACGGGGGCGCATAATTGAGAGAGTGGTTGGATTATTATTTTGTGTCCACCAGCACCACCACCTATGTTGATCTCACACTCACTCATTGTCGCAAACTGGGATGGTCTAGTTTCTGGTCTGTTCTTGTGATGCACATTGTGTTTAAACCTGACAAGGATGGGCTGGGCTGGGATTTGATGGATGCCCCCAGAACGTTCTAGCTCCACTATATGGCAAGTTGACAAGCATCTAAAGCTGGAATTGGAATCCCACTTTCTTTTATTTATTTGCAGAAAATACGAAAAGGTAATGTGTGATGATCAAGTTTTTGTGTTTAATTTATTTACTTGCAGAAAATAGGAATAGGTAATGTGTGATGATCCAGTTTTTGTGTTACTAGAACCTTTATCTTCAAGTCTCTTGATCGTTAACTTTTCGTTGGCTTTAGTTTATCTAGCAAGTCGCGAAGGAGAGCGAACAATCCCATTCCTACCAGTCACACGACTTCGAGCGTGTGGCTTCTTTTGAAAGTTATACACCACCCTAGTAGAAAGATACTCCTGAAATGCTTGCTTGGTGATACTGAAAGAAGTATTCTGTAAATAAACTTTAAGTCGGACTGCAATACGCTCCTTCAAAAAGTTTGTGTATGCAGGGGTCGTGAAGCTCTTGTGTGTTTTCGATTTAACTTTAAGGAGGAGAGATATAATGTAGTTGACCTTCTTGTTCTTGTGATATTCATTTTGTCTTCTAACCAACAACCATTTCAAGTTATACTTAAAGGTTTAGGAACCATTTCGACATATTTAAAGACAACAAAAATGTTCTTTTGAAGGCAACAAATTTACAACTATTTTCTGCCAAATGTAGATTTGTTTGTTATATTGGTTGAGAAATGCTAGACATATTTTATTTGTAAACAAAACAATAAATAATAACAAAATAAACTTTGTCATAACATGGTTATATTGTTATATTGATTGGATTGTTAGAGTGTGAACACTCACCTACTCTGGCTCTTGCAATACTTTGAATTCTCACTGGATTTTCATGTCATGACAAAAGTAAGTTCAACTTTGTTAATGCTTATGACAAAAAAAAAATGGACGACTAGCAATTTGTTTCGTCTTAAAAAATATTGATTCAGTCTTCATAGGTATATTTAATTAAATTTTAATCGAATTTTTTGACTGATATTACGTGATACGTTTTTTTTTTTGAAGGGGTATGTTTATATTATTAATAACTGGAAATCCGAAAGAGCGTACAAATCAAAATAAACGAAAACAAAGCAAACCAACTAAAACGAACTAGCCAAAATAAAGAAACTAGCGAACAAGGAAC
>JAYMTF010001558.1:0-22605 GCA_036897485.1 Pelargonium nanum | reverse complement strand
AGGTATATCACTCATACGAGAGACCGACCACTCAGATTCGAGATCCCAACCGCCGCTTAAGGGGCGTCGGTCGTCGCCGCCGCTCTTACAAAATGCACTTACTTAAATTTACATTTTTAAATATCTCTGGTGGACATAATTTAAATGCTCTTAAATTTTATTTAAATCCAATCTCAATTATCTAGTCACTTTACCAAATCCAACCTTTCAAAATAAAAATAAAAATGTTTTTTTTTGATAAAAAAAGGAATAAAAATGTTGGTATAAATACTTTCCCAATGCCTTTGGATTTCCAATATACAATTGAGTTTTGAAAATATCGAGGCCGATAAGAAAAACGGCCCAAAGTTCGGTGATTGGGTCATAAATGAGCCCAGATCAAATTATACAAAAATCAAATATGGGCTTAACAGGCCCATCTCAAATGAGTCCAATAAAGCTTCCTTCTTCCTCATCAAGAAACCCCAATTCGCCATATTCTTTTCTTCAATTCTCTCTCACCTCTCGCCATTGACGTTTCTCAACAATCGCAGTGAGCTTCGATACACAGCATTTTACCCTCTCGAAACAACCACAACTACTACTACTGAGTAAATTTTTCCCTGTGTAGGTCACTTTCTATTTAGCTTACAATGGGAGACAGTCAGTACTCATTTTCTCTCACAACTTTTAGGTATGTAGCTGATCTCTGACCCTATTTTTTTTCGTTCATCGGAATTGATTTCCTACTAAATTGTTTTTGTTTTTCAACAGTCCTTCAGGGAAGCTTGTTCAGATCGAGCACGCCTTAACGGCCGTAGGTTCGGGCCAAACATCACTAGGGATCAAAGGTATTTTCTTTTTGCCTTTTTGAGAAATATATGATTTTGTGTTTCTGGGTTTCGCCATTCGTACTGTATTTATGGGCTTGAAGTAATTGAGAAGGAGAGCTGTTCTGATATATCTTGATGAGAAAGTGAGTTTTTTCCAATGTGTTAGAGACCCCACAATTTTAGTGTTATTTCTCAAAGATATGTGGTCATGGTGATATGTAGTTTCGAACCCAAAAATGGAACTGGGGCATTGTTTGTTGCACCATAGTTATGTGGTAGATTAGGAGTTTTGGGGTAAGTTGGATGCACAGATTAAAATTTGGGCAATTTATGGTAAATAGGTGTTTAAGCGAGTCAGTTCTGCTGGATTTAGTTAAAGTGTGACTGAATGATATTGGAAAAATTGGATGTGTTCCTTGCGCTAGCGGCTAAAAACATTGAACCTTTTGGCCTATTACGGTCTGGATGTGTGTTTAGGTTGTATTTGAAACTTTAACCATGCATGAATGTGTTTTGGTTGCTGGTTTTGTTTGAAGTTTACATAAAGCTATGAATATGATGGATGTGGAATTTGGCGCAAGTGAAAGTTTTATTTTAGTTGAGCATATGCATGAATTAAGTTAAGTTATATTTTATCTGTTTCTTGCAGCTGCCAATGGTGTTGTTATTGCTACCGAGAAGAAATTACCTTCTATCTTGGTTGATGAGACTTCTGTAAGTGTATCTTTTAGCTCATAATTTCCTGATTGAGGTTTTAATAATCCTTAGTTATGGAGATTGGAGAAAGTTTTGTATGTCTTTGTTTATTTTCCCAGTTCTTATCTGATTTTAACTGCCATATTTTTTATTGAAACTATATGTCTATAAAATTCACGTCATATGGTAGTTTATTGTATATTGTCGAGAATAGCATAGTGTTGTGCATGTGGAAACTATTTTGAGACATATCATACTACAGTTTCTTTTAATTGAATCTAAAGAAATCATGAGTTTTTGTATTTAAAATTTCTTCATGTGGGCTGGGTGGAAATCATTTTTGTTGACTGAGTTTGAGATGAAAATAGTTTGAAATGAGTGAAACTTTATTATTCCTCTTTTCTGATTTGAAGAGATGCCTCCTTCAGAGCCTTAAATATGTTCTGAATCACATGTGCTATGATGTTAACTGGTGATTGTTTGTAATTCTGTTTTGTAACAGGTTCAGAAAATACAGTATTTAACACCAAATATTGGAGTTGTCTACAGGTTTGCTTTCTTTATCTTAAACAGATGTGCTTTAGATCTGCATATCTTAGTGGGGGGTTTTTGTTTCAAAGACTTGGATAACTCTGTTATATTTAGATATATTTGGTTATAGGATTTTTTTTCATACTTCTTATATTGATATGAGCTCATATTAAGTGTTATCTTTTAGCTGTAAGTTTCTGGCATCTGCTGCATGAGTTGCAGTGTATAATCACATGCTTCATCTCAAAGAACCAGATTTATATTTGGTTTCTGAAGATGGGATTTACCTCTTGTGCATTATCAAATGTTCCAAAATATCTAGAAAATCAAATAGGTGATCACTGCCCCGTTATGGACCTATAGTGAGATAATGAATGCATTCTATGTGATTTGCTATTTTTTCTGTGCATATATTTGTTGTCCATCGTATATATTTTCTTCTCAATAATTTCCTTGTCCATATTTACTATGCAAGTCTTTCTTATTAACTTCTTTCCTTTATGCAGCGGTATGGGTCCTGATTTTCGAGTTTTGGTTCGGAAAAGTAGGAAGCAGGCTGAACAATATCATAGGCTATATAAGGTAATAAATAATTTTCAAGGGCCTGTCTTTGTTTTCTGAACTTAGATTGTTTTGAATGTCTTTCTCAAAAATCTTTTTATTTTATAGTAATTTAATAATTTTTTCATACAATGTATTCATTGTTCTTTAGTGTATGTTTTATTTCTTTTGAGTAAAATGCATGTACAAGATCCAAGAAAGAGGCGATATGAGACAAGGCTACTATGTGAAATGTTAGATATATACATGAAACAAATGGAGAAGCAACATAAAACTCTAACCATGACTGATTATGTAAATCATTAGAAAAAGTTAAATGATTAAAGTGCATTCAAAATGAGAGTAGATTTCCTACCAGGATAATGACTCCTCTTAGCTTGTATAAAGCTAACAAAATGATTATTTCATTGCCTAAAAAATCATTGATACTCTCCATATGATGAACCCCTTTACTTTTCAATAACTATGTTTATTTGATGGGTTTGTAATTACTCAAATGCTCTAGTTTTGTTTTCACTTGTGAGTTCAATGAAGTTATGCCGTTTGTTTACTATCTAGATCTTGCAAGCTATCGGTTTGTTATTTACCTTACCCGTTTGTACTTTGTTTCATCAACCTGTGTGCTTGGTTTAATGCCTTATCGTTATGTGTTTTTCCTCATCAATTGTGCATTCTTGTATTATGGAGGTTGTAATTTGGTTGCCTATATCATAATTGCAGGAACCAATACCTGTGACACAACTTGTGAGGGAAACTGCAGCTGTTATGCAAGAGTTCACTCAATCTGGGTAACTTTACAGTTTTTTTGTACTGCTTTTCTTGAATTGTGATGAATGAGACATCATTGTATGAATATTGAGTATTGACTCACTAGGTCATTTTCTTACTGTTTTTGTTCCTCAATGTACGACCAACAGTTTGTGCAATATCTGCAAAAAGATGATTATTTTGTCACATCAAAGTTTTTCTTTTCAATAGAAGCTTTTATTATTATTTTACTTTGGGGATTATGTAGAGTCCTATTTGGTTTTCTTTTGGTCAAGTACAGTAATTTTGCTATTCATTGCACTTTATTCTGTGAATACGACATCTTTGTTATTTCATCTTGACAGTGGTGTAAGGCCTTTTGGAGTATCTTTGCTGGTTGCTGGGTTTGATGACAATGGTCCACAATTGTATCAGGTATTTTCAGTCTCCAACATGGTATTAGATTAATTAACTAAATGACTATTGTTTCTGGCGGATGACCTACTCATACCATATAATATATGCCAAGCTAATCACATTTAATGTGTAGATTTTTATTCCTGCAATTCACTGACTCCATTCTTAGTAGGGTAAAGTGCAATGCAATACTTTCTTAGTAAAAAGATGTTAGATAACACGAGTTATGGGCATACTGCTGTCATAGAAAATCTATTCTTCACATTTAAGGCTTTGTAGCTAGTGAAGTTTATGCAAGCTTATTTAGCTTTGCTCTCGGCCTTGTGTCCAAGCCTTATTGTTTTCTACGTGTAATTAAGTGCTACTATTGGTGGTTCTGTTTATTTGTTCATTATTATTTATAAATATGTTGCTATAAGCAGTATTAATATTGTCTAACTTTAACTTGTCCTAGTATGATCAATCAATAGTTTGATTCAATTTCATTACACATTCCCATTAGTGGGGAGATGATCTTTGAGAAGCTATAAAGATATTTGTTTGTAATTGTTGAAGTGGTGACTAAAGTCCCACATTTGATCAATACAAAGTGAATGTTGAAGTGGTGACTAAAGTCCCACATTGGCTAAATATAGTGTATGAGCTATATATAATAGTGGAAGCTAAACCCTTCTATTAAGGTTGACCTTTTTAGTAGTGGAAGCTCAAATCATTATATGTAGCACATTATTGAAATTTAACATGGTATTAGAGTTGATTATGATCCAGACCTTGGGCAAAGGGTGACATTTATGTTGCCTCCTCTTGTGGTCTCTAGTCCGCATGTAGCGGTCCACGTGTGAAGAAAATACATACGCGTCAGGAGTTCCGATTTAAAAAGACCCTCAAGCTTGTGTCGATTCTACGGATAAAAAAAATGTGAGGCTTGCACGTTGGATATGTTGGCGGGGAAGTGTAGTGGTGACTAAAGTCCCACATTTGATAAAATATAAAATGAATAAACTAAATATAATAGTTGAGCCAAAATCTACTAATAAAGTTGACATTTTAGTGGTAGAAGCCCAAGCCATTATATGTAGCCCATTATTGAAATTCAATAGTAATTAATATTCTTTTATACTCAGTATTACATATTTTCTTTCTCTGTAGGTGGATCCATCAGGTTCATATTTCTCATGGAAAGCTTCAGCTATGGGAAAGAATGTGTCAAATGCTAAAACGTTTCTTGAGAAGAGGTGTTTGATTCATTCTGCTTGTACTTCTCTTATATTCATTTTTTTCTTACTCTTTTCATTTGCTAAAAAGTTAAAATTGATCACACTCTCCTTTCAATGTAGGTATACTGATGATATGGAGCTTGATGATGCAGTACACACAGCTATTCTGACCCTAAAGGAGGGGTAATAACTGAACTTCATTGTTCTTCATAAATATGTAGGGAAGAGAATCCACCATGTACTGTATCACTTTGTTAAATTGTCGACCGCACATAGTTTCTATCCAACATGAAAAACACATTCTCAGGTGCAAGCATTGTTACATGGAAATGGTAGAAAGGTTGTTGGTTGAAATGGATTGTAGCATTGATCTGAGTAGATATACTAAGAAGATCGGTCTGGTTAAAAATTTGGCTGTTTTGAAAAATTCAAAATACCCTGGCTGTTCTTCTGTAAGTAGCCCAAAATAGCTGGTTAGTTTGAAGGAAAAAATTTGCAGGGCTCACAGTTGTGTTTTCAATAATCTGTGCTTTGTGCTTCACCATGGTCCATCATGTTCCCTTTCCCAGGGATTGAGCTTCAAAAAGACTAGTGTGCCATATGGAAAGACAAATTTAGATGTGTTCTCAGTTTCTATAATTTTCTGATAAGTTGCTATGTTTCCCTGTATATGCTCAGATTTGAAGGACAAATATCGGGAAAAAACATTGAGATCGGGATAATTGGCACTGACAAGAAGTTCAGGCAAGCTATCTCAACTTAACTCTTTGTTAGTTTGTGCTAAGAGTCCAGAATGAAATGTCTTTGTTGTCTACTCATATTTAGGTCTTAATTGTCTGAACAAATTGTATCGCACTTGCTATGTTACAGAGTACTGACCCCAGCTGAAATTGAAGACTATTTGGCGGAAGTGGAATAGATTTCCCTTGACATGCCACAGAAGCAGATTCACACCCCCACTTTCAAAATGTAAACCAAAGAACACTTGAGGACTCTAAGTTAGTATGGCTTTGTTATTGTCAAGTTAGTGGTTTGTTTTTTGGAACCAAAGAATTGGATTTGCTAGACAATTTGTATTCACCTGAAGTTTACTGTGGGAAAATCTTGCTCTGTTGTTGATCTTTCTGCTTTTATGTCATAATTGATATAGGATAATCAAGTTCCAGCTCAAAATCTCAATGCTTAATGCTTTTGATTATTGATTCCGATGCTAAAATGAATTACTCCCTCTGGTTCAAAATGGGTTTCTTAATGTTAGTTAATGTTGTATATTTTCTCTTCTATCTTTACATGTATTGTAACAAACTTAAAAGTATTAACTAACTACAGGAACACTATTAATAATTTATGTATTGGGACGGAAATTTTCTTATGTATAACTAACTTCTTGAAAATGGGTTTCAAAAAATAAAAATAAACTTCTTGAAATGTAAAAGGAAACTCCAAGGTTGGCCTAATGGTTGCCATTGCAAATAATATTATCTTGTGCCCCCAAAATAGATTGCACAACTTTTGTTTTATTTTTTTTGCTTTTTTTCTTAAAACCTTTTTTTTTTATCAGTTGAGCTAAGGGGTAGTTCTTTCCTTTTAATCCAAAACCCCACCCTACCTGACGCAATGAGATTTGAACCCAGACCTCCTATTTGGAGATGTGTGTCTTGACCATTGCGCCACCCCCAGAGGGGCAACTTTTGTGTTCTCTCTGGACTTTGAACTGAGATTTTTACTTGATCGTTGAACGGAAGCCGGGGGTTAATTTTGTCAGTTTCTGCCAACCATGTGTCAAAATAAATTAAAGATAGTTCATTTACATAAATAAAAAATAAATAAAAATTATTTTCCCATTTGTCCGAGTGGATGAGAGATAGCAGTTTGTTTGTTTGTTTGCTACTGAAATGGTTGTGCTGTAGGCAATGGAGTTAACAGAAGACATTATCCCAAAAGATATTTGAAACCCATTATTCTTTCATTCTCCTTACAATACATAATATCTCTCTCTGTCTTCAACCATTTCTCACACACCACAACTCCAACTCACTTTCTGCATACTTTTCTTTCTTATATATGTAAGTCTCAAATCATTTTTGTAACTTCCATTTTCATTTGCAGCTGCTTCTGCATTCATGTTTCTTTCTACTCTTCTTTTCTTGCACTCTTTTGCTGCATTTATCACACTTCTGGGAATATATGGATTTTCAATGAAACCACTACCAGATACATACAGTGCTTCAACTGTTTACTTGCAAGTATTTGCTCATGCTTCTCTAACTGATGTTCCTAGGACATTTCTTTTAGTTTCATTTACTCATTTTTGGATGCAATAGGTGATGTTAACTCACCAATTGGGGAGCATATGTTGCTTTTTCTATATGCTAGCTCTCTGTGGTGTGCATGCCAATTGTTTGCTTTTGTTACCCAATAGACTTCTGAGATATGTACATTTTTTGGTCAGCTTTCTATGCTTCATGCCATGTCTAATGCCTTATCTTTTATTGTGTCCTAACTTGAACTGATATCTTTGTAGGTCGATTATTGAATGCGCACTGAAATGTATATTCATAGAACCAAGAGGCAAATTCAGATCAGAAAAAGCTCTAAGTGGCTTCAAGTGCAGAGCAGCAGAGAATTCCAATGATGTCTCTCTTGAGAAGCGCCTGCCCCAGCGCGAAAGCCTTTACATTGACAAACGAGGCAGATTCAGAAGCTTCAACAACAAAAAGCTCTCGAGGAAGCGATGTAATTCAGCTAACCAAACCTCACACTCATTTCTCTATGATCTTCAAATGTACAAAGTTGAAAACAACTATCACATTTTGTGCAGGTGGTACTTTAAAGGGCCAAGGATGGAAATATGGATCTGGCTTCGTCGATGGAATTTTCCCTGTTCTGAGCCCCATTGCTCAAGAAATTCTGAGCTTTGTACAGAAGGAAATGGACATCAATAGAGTTTGGGATTCCCTTGACACTCTTCCTATCTCTCACACCACTTGGGATGATATCATCAATGTTTGTGTCCAACTTAGACTCAACAAAAAATGGGGTCCAATTGTGTTGGTGAGACTTGAGACACCTAGTCATACCCTTGTTTTGTTTATATACTCATAAGTTTGTTTTTATCAACACTACTGGTATTGTACAGATATGTGAATGGATATTGTACAGAAGCTCCTTCAAGCCAGATGTGATGTCCTACAACTTACTGATAGAGGCTTATGGGCAGAAGTCACTGCATGAGGAGGCAGAAGCTATATATTTAGAACTTCTTGAAGCTCGATGCGTCCCCACAGAAGATACTTATGCACTTCTTCTCAAGGCCTACTGCAAATCCGGGTTGCTAGACAAAGCTGAAGCTGTCTTTGCTGAGATGCGAAGATTTGGCCTTCCCCCAAGTATGTTGCTATAGATATATGTTTCACTTCCCGCCTTTAGGTCTATTTTGTGAGCTTATTGTAGCATAGGTGTGTAATTGTTTGGTTGACCTGTTTATGTTCATATGCGCTAAATAGTAATGTGGAATTGTTTCGTAATGATCCTTAATCCTTAGGTGCAATTGCGTACGATGCATATATTGATGGCTTAATGAAGGGAGGAAACTCTCAAAAAGCATTGGAGATCTTCCAGAGGATGAAGAGAGACGCCTGCCAACCATCCACGGATACTTTCACGACATTGATCAACTTATATGGAAAGGTTAGCTCAAGCCGTTATATGTAGCTCAATTGTTGAAATTTAACACGAGGAAAGCATTTTCTAGGGAACTCAATATGGAACAATTTAGAGGATATGTAGCTTGTTTTCTCCTCATAATCCAAGGTTCGGATGTGGCTTTTTTACTATGCAGGCAAGAAAGTCGTATATGGCCTTAAAGATGTTTAATGAAATGAAAAGTCAGAGCTGTAAACCAAACATCTGCACATATACTGCTCTGGTTAATGCATTTGCAAGGGAGGGACTTTGCGAGAAAGCAGAAGAAATATTTGAGCAGATGCAAGAAGCTGGACACGAGCCTGATGTGTACGCCTATAACGCGCTTATGGAAGCTTACAGGTTAGTTTAGGATACTACAATGACTCAATGCCCATAAATTTAGTCTCATTACATCAGAGTCCATCAAATGTCAGGTTTAGGCTACATATATCATATGTGCTAATGCTGTTATCATAGGCTTCTTGCTCTAGATTTAAGATTGAGGTGGCATATATTGCAAGAACCATTCAAGAAAGGCTCTGATAGTCTGATAAACAAGTGTAAAAGCTCAGGAACTATGTTTTAGTGATCTAGATTCTAGAACTATACGCGTGGTTTGTTGGCTTTGTTTAGTTGCTCGGGTTTTGATGCCTAGCCCTTTGGTGCACACATATCAGATGAACACAAAGTTCATATATTTTCTGTGGACAGCCGTGCAGGTTATCCTTATGGTGCTGCAGAAATATTCTCCCTGATGCATCATATGGGATGTGAGCCGGATAGAGCCTCATATAACATCATGGTAGATGCATACGGGAGAGCTGGCCTCCACGAGGGTAAGCTTCTTTTTCTTTTTCCCTCGTGTTATCGATCAAGTACTCATCATTTGTGTGACTCTTGTTTATGCAACTTTAGATGCACAAGCTGTTTTTGAAGAGATGAAGAGACTAGGATTGACCCCAACAATGAAATCCCACATGCTACTTCTATCCGCGTACACCAAAGCCGGGAATGCAGCTAAATGTGAGGAGATTGTGCAGCAAATGCAGCAATCCGGGCTAGAACCGGACACTTTTGTCCTAAACAGTATGCTGAACCTGTATGGCAGGTTAGGCCAACTTGACAAAATGGAGGAAGTTTTGGAGGCAATGGAAAAGGGACCTTGCGCAACGGATATTAGCACGTACAACATCTTGATCAATATGTATGGAAGGGCAGGATTCTTGGAGAAAATGGAAGGTTTGTTCGAATCACTCGGGGCCAAGAAATTGAGACCTGATGTGGTAACCTGGACATCTAGGCTTGGAGCATACTCAAGAAAGAAGCTGTACAAGAGATGCATAGAAATATTTGAAGAGATGGTTGATTCTGGTTGCTATCCAGATGGAGGAACTGCCAAGGTACTGCTCTCAGCATGTTCAAGTGAAGATCAGACTGAGCAAGTTACTACTTTGATTAGAACAATGCACAAGAAAATCAAGAGTGTTTTGCCTGTATGATGAACAGAAACAATTGTAGTACATATAATGTTTACAATTTTTTTTAGCTGACTACTTGAATTTCATGTTATGATCTCCAAAACCATCCTGACCATCCCACACAATAAATAAGATGTTTTTTAAGTTGTACCATAAGTTACTGTATGAACAAATAGATTTTAGAATGAGAACGAGAATGATATTCTCATTCAGAAGTCGTTGTCATGTAACTAGAAGGAGCTGCTATATCAACAGCTCAGGAAGGAGGTCCGGGAAGTGAAGTTTGGCAATCGATTATGGGGGAGATGCTACCTCAAGGCTCCCACTTGTATAAACACTAAGATATCGTCCGAAGAGGTAGATACTTTTTTTTGTTGTTGAAAATAAGAGGTAGGTACTCTTAGTTCTTAAGAAACATGTGGAGGTTCCTAGACTCACATGACGGAGTAGATTCTAACTCTCACAACATAAATGTTTTTCTTGACATACACATGATTTAAAAGCTTAAGAGCAAGGACCCTAACCTTCAGCTCCGTTCAATATAATATCTCTACATGTGAGTGAGTACAAATACTATTGTGTTCCTCTAACCCAATTCAAACATATGTATCAAAAGATATCCATTAGAAATAATAGAGTTGTGTGGCACTAATAAATAGCTCACATAGAGGAGCAAATAGCTGCTGAATTCTGTGGTTTTTCGAACTAAGTCTTTGGCTGCTGAATTTTATTTTCTCAGCAACCAATCTCCCTCCACTCCTAATCCTCCTACCATTTATTCTTCTTCTTCTTCCTCCTTTGTGGTTTGGAGTCCCCCTCCTCAATTTTGGGTTAAGGTCAACTTGGATGGTTGTTGTTTAGGCAATCCAGGGTTAAGTGGTGCTGGTGTTAGCCAGAGATTACAGGGGTCATTGGTTGGGAGGAACTGTCAGATTTCTGGGTTGGACTGATAGTGTTTCGGCTGAGTTATATGCCTTTCGTGATGCTATTACTCTTGCTACTAACCTCAATTTGTTGAAAGTTATATTTGAAGTTGATGCCTCTAACGTTTCTGATATGCTCTTGTTGGAAGATTGCTCTTCTCATCCATTGCGACCTCTTATTTTGGAGTGCAGGGAAAATTTGATGCGTATTGAGGATTATGTGCTGCTGGCGTGTGGTTGACATTTTAGCCCGGTTTTGTTTTAACGGATTTATGTCTACTTTAAGTCACCCGCCTGTGCGTGCTTTGAACCTTCTTCAGATTGATTGAACTGATGCTATTTCAGATTTGGAGGACCAGACTTTTAATCCTCCCTAATCTATCTAGTTGAGTTGTGCTCTTTTCATCAAAAAAGAAAAAGAAAAGGGTCAATTTGGTCATCAAAGTTTGAAGATATAGCCTAAGTAGTACTCAATTCGTAAATGTGATCAATTTAGTACTCAATTAAAACTTTCAATAGCCTGCAGTTAAGTTTTCCATCCAATTTTATTTAGATGTCATTTTTTTCACTTACCAAGATTGATTATATATAATACAGAAACATAAATAATATAAAAAAGGAGAGATTAGTATTAATTTGGTTTGAATAAAAAGATATAGCAGCACAAATTGACCTATTTTTTAATTGCAATTTGGGTTAACCTAGAATAGATCATGAAGTAGAACATGGACAATGGTATTCTCAAACATCTGCCACTTACACTCACCAACAATTCATTTCTCCAACAGTTGTTTTTTATTTACTTATTTAAGGTTGGTTTTAGTGTTATATAGTACTAATTAATTTTTCTTAATTTTTATTTAAGGTTGATGTTTTTGGGTGCTTGTCATGTCACTCTCACACCAACTTCTGTTGGTGGATGCGGCTCACACATCGACCTACCTCCCCTTTTTTTTTATTTTTATATAACTCAATTTTTATAATTAATAATTTAATTTGTTTATTTTTTTAATGCGAGGACAGAATATAATACGTAATTAAATTTGAAACTTGATTTTATCAAACCAATGAATCTTGATAAAATGAGTTATTTTTTTCGTTTTTATAAACCTCCAACAAAAATGCTCTTAATTATTTTATTTTCTTTTATAAGTATTTTGATAAAAAAAGATTTTGTATTTATTTCCAATAATGTGTATAGAAACCAAAAATATACTGAAACAGTGACTCACTCAGTCACCTACCCACCAACCCCACTAATATATAAACCCATATACTGAGAAAAAGAGAGGGTCGGCGTGTTTTATTCTGTGAAGTGAAAAAGCAGAGCTTTTTGATTCCCCGAAATGGCTATGGCTTCTGCTTCTTCCAGATTCTGGGCTTCAAGGGCTGCCTCTTACCTCAGGATCTCTACCTTCAACAGAGGCTTTGCTTCTGGTAAATATTTATTTTTTATATTCTACTTTCATCACTTTTCATGATCTGATCCGATCACCAGAGAGATCAATACTAAAAAATAAAATAAACATTGGGTTCTTGATCTAGATGTAGATCTTATTCATATGTTTCTGGAAAATATATTGAATTGTATCTATTTCTCGCCAATGGGTTCTGCTATTTAGTTGATTTTTGTGTTTGATCCTCACCTGGTGGCACCATGCCACTGAGGGTTTTGGTGGTACTTAATTACAAGTGGGTCCTGTTTGTTTAGGTCATTGGTGGTGCACAATCCATGTTTGGGTTTGGTTCAATGCTGAGATTATTTTGGGTTCTTCTATAATCTCATAGTTGGTTATGGTGTTACTGTAATTGTTTTGTAGGCTTTGATCTTTTGGTATTTTTGTTTTTAATGGCATAGTCAAATTTCTTGGTTTTGTTGTAAATTATTTTGATAGTACTAGCCAATGTTGATTTAATCTATTTGGAAATATTTGTGCTCATTGGTATCAACTGTAAATATATCTGCTTCTAGCAATTCGTTTAATCTTATATTAGACGGGCCTAAATTATTGCATTTAGGTCTACCATTTGTCAAAGCAATTGGTGGCCAATGTTTATGGTTTTGTTAGCAGCCCAAGACTTCATTTTTATATATCCCACATTTTTATGGGTCTTGTAAAGTAAATATTCTAACTCAATATAATTTGTATTTCTAGAAAGTAGGCTTCAAATTTTGATGGTTGTCCAATATCCTTGTCCGGTGTATTAGAATTTCTTAAGTAATAACAGGTCAATATTGCTGGATATTTCAGAATGTTTGAATACTGCTCACAGTTAAGTATTCGTTTCTTAATTTGAATAATTACTTGTTATAATGCTCTCAATAGTTTTTAGAGTTAAGAAGGTTAAACCAAAATCAGCTAAACCTTTACTGTTATTTAGGGTAGAGATCAGTGGGTTTCTCCTTAGTTCCCAGTTAGTGGAGTTAGACAAGTTTAGCTTAGTTATAGAACATCATATATAGATGCTTAGTATTATGACTTTTTACTGTTATATATTTGAAGACTGAAGCTTTAGTATCTTCTTACTCTAGCTTATGTTATTCATTTTACTTGCAGTTCTGAATGAGCTTAAGTATGCTGAATCTCATGAATGGGCTAAGGTTGAGGGTAATTCTGCCACAGTTGGCATAACAGATCATGCTCAAGATCATCTTGGCGACGTCGTATATGTTGAATTACCCGAAGTTGGTAGTGTTGTAACACAAGGCAACAGTTTTGGTGCAGTTGAAAGTGTGAAGGCAACTAGTGACATTAATTCACCTGTTTCTGGGAAAGTGGTTGAAGTTAATGAAGAACTGAGCAGCTCTCCTGGTTTGGTGAGTCTCCTTGTCATCAATTATTGCTTATGATGATGCTCTCAAATTTTCCTAAAAAATTGTTACTCCCTCCATTCTAAAATGAGTATCTTGTTTCTCTAAAAAATATTGTCTTAACTCCTAAATGAGAAGGAAGGTAGTTATGTATGAATTACCAATAAAAGTTAGTTAGAACTCCTTGAGTTTGTTACGTCAGATGCACGATGTGGTATATAAGTGGAAAACTTTAAATTTTCTAAATAAGGAATACACGACACTCATTTTGAGACGGAGGGTATAATAATTATAGTTTGTCTTTCAAGCTAAATATGAGTCAACAAGGAAACTTATCAGTTCAGAATAGAAGGGTAACCGGATTGTTTCTCTTGCTGTAGATGAAATCTTAATGTTCAGTTTCCCTCCATATGGTAGACCATTATGGAATAACAGTGCCTTAGTATTTTTCATCTAATACTCTCTTGTTGGGTCCATGGACGTAATGCCTGAACTGGATGTGCCCAATAAATCTGCTGTTCCTTGTCTCGCCTTTTTTTACCCCCTCCTATCTGCCTTATTTCCTTCTCACCACTACAATCTGTTGTGGTTACTTCTTCTATCCATTGTTTGACTTAACCTGCTCAATCTTACAGACTAACACTTCTTAAGTGTACATTATGTTGCTGGGTGTATCTTATGTATTCTGATGTTCTTCCTTAATTAACTGCAAGTAGTTTGGTGGATGTTACACAACTTGTGTAGTAGGAACTAGGAAGTGGAACATATGTTGACACATGATGAATGTTAATTTAGGGAATTGCTAGTTTGACTTAGACAAGGTAAGTAGAAAGGTTGTCATAACTTCGTATGACTTATTGGTTTATTACCGGTCAAAATGAAACAATTGAAACTTGAAGTTAAGTGTTGATTGGAATTGAATTGTTTTAATGAATATCAAGTCCAACTCCAACAAGCTGTCTAACCATTCCCAACGAATTCTTCTGTTGGGCACTAGATAATACCTCTTCAAACTTGGCATTCATGCTGAGTTTCAAAGTAGGACAAAGATATCTAACTCATGACGCAAATGCATATATTGTTACTGTTAGCAGATGGGAAGTTGTCTCCTGTCCCCACTTTCTTGAGGTCTTTTGGGTTTTGTTCAGTTTAGCTCTGAACTAGAACACTTAATCTAGAGTTGTTCTGGACTTCTTGACTTGATCATTGAAATTGAAATTGAAAGGTTAAAACTGACTTGCCAAACTCTTAAAAGTTTAAACTGTGTAGTTATAGAAATGGCTCAACTATAATACATGGCTAGCAAGCTTTTGAGGATTTCAAAGAAACCCTCTAAAGAATGCAAGGGCTGTGTATACTATAATCTTTGTCCTTACTTTCTTTGATGTCTTTCTGTTTTAACTTTGAATGATTTTCTATATTGTTAGTTCAGCTTCATAAATTGTCGGATTTCATCTAATAGTATTGTTTGGCCAATTTCATGAAAAATCAGAATGGTCCATGTAGTATCCACCCAAAATGGACTTGTTGCATTATGTTCAAGTTTACATATCCATCCCAATGGATTGTTCATTTCATTAGGCTTAAACCCACTGTGCATTATACAAGATGGAAACTGACTTTCAATGTCATTTGGATTTTAGCATGGGCTAACATCTCTGTTATGTTGAGTAGTATGATTCCACCCCTCCCGTTGTGTTTCTTTAATTGGGCTTGTCTCTTGTGTTTTCTAAATGTTTTATGTATTTATTTATTGGCTTTAGATTAACTCAAGCCCATATGAAAACGGATGGATAATCAAAGTTGAGATGGGCGACAATGGTGAACTGAACAATTTGATGGATTCTGAAAAGTACTCCAAGTTTTGTGAGGAAGAAGATGCCAAGCATTAGCCACATTTTGGCAACAATGTATGAAGTGTTGCACTTTCCAGGGATGGCTTGCATTGCCCACGATCTGATCCGACCATGCAAGTCAGCACAAGCCGGAAAACTGTAACTCTCCTCTACCCCCAATGCTTTGACTCAACCACGCTGCTTTTTTTATCAAATGCTAGATGAACTTCAAGGAGTGTTTCTACTTTGATGACATATTTTTCCTTTGAAATTTGCATTTTGACATTCTGTTGCTGTTTTGGCTGATCTGGTGTTCCTTTCCAGAATTAATTATATCATTGAAGCTATTGCTGTATTAAGTTTGATAGTCTTGCTCACTGACATTGGATTGAAACATATAGCCTACAACACAATAGGACTATTTCATTCAAATTGATCATCAATTTAACAATACGGTCCATTTTGGGGCAAAACTCTTCCATTATCACACATAAAAATATAAAACCCATTTATGTGGTCCAGGTATTAGTGTAGCCTTTGAACTCCAGCTGTCCATCTGAATCTTGTGGCTGAATACTTATTAATTAGGATGACACTCTCTGTGATTAATAACAAAACTTCATTCGAGCTATTACTAAGAAAGAAACCGACCTACAGCCGTATGCAATGTTTGGATGTTTATGAAAGCAACCGACATCTGTTGACGCTGATTATTCGCTATTTATTTTTTATTACTGTGCGTAACAAAGTTTGAATCTTGAAACAATTTCTCAAAACACTCAAATACTTCTTGAGTATAGAGGTGACTTGGTCGCTGGCATGCATCTCGCTCACACAACGAATATATGTTCTAGACATCTTGAAAAATATCCACCTTAGTGTGTGCAAACGGCAAACCATCATCTTGCTCCATCCCTCAATAACATCGACCCTCCTCAGAAGTAAGCTACGTGTTCGCTTTGTCTTACCATCACTCGTTGTCAAGTAACATTAAGAGCATATAACGATGCAAATTGAATTGGTTGTCAAGAACTTACAGTGATGCAGTACCAGACACTCCACAATCTATGCTCAAATAGAAGACTAGGAAAATTATTAAATAAAAAAAAATGTCTGAGCCCAGGTTCGAACTGGGGACCTTTAGTGTGTGAGACTAACGTGATAACCAACTACACCACCCAGACATATGTTTATTGGAGTCATTAATACATTTATAAAACATAAAATTGTTGCCTCCCAATTAGATTCAGCCTTTCTTATTATTGACCTGGTAGATTTTGCTTTTCCCCATCATTTGTTGGCAAAATGAAAAGCTACTGCAGTAAAGCATATTATTACTAGTGTCAAGAAAAATGAAATGTAGTGATTTCAATTGTCATTAGGACATATAGTTGAAGCAATTCATTCATTCCTGGAACATGCACAACACAACTCCTTACTCTTGAAGCATTTCAACTGCAAATCTCATCCCTTATGAGCCCAAAAGTATTATAATACATACAAATAGACAAGTTCACATTTTTTTTCCCAGAAGAGTGAAAGAGGCTCTTCGGCAAATATGGGATCGTATGAATTAAAAAAATGAACACAAGTAGAGGATAAAGAATCATAGTAGTGAACATTTTATTCCCCCCCTTGTACAAATCAAATTACACTATTGCACATAATCATATTTAGGGCTCTCATCCATCATGTATGCTCCTCATATCAAGTTTAAACAAATAACGCTATCTACAGTAATTATGTATCTCGACTAATAACTTAGAAAAATGTACTAATAACCTGGCGTGTGAAAAACTCCTACCTAGTAGTACTACTCTTTTCCCTCACCGAGAGGTGTCTTCCATCTTTGTATAGTTTAAGAGAATCTCCCAAGGTTTGTGTGGGGCACATGAGAATCCAAAACCACTGCGAAAGAGAGAACTATAAGACGGTGATGCTACCAGTCTGGTTTGAGCAACGACAGAAGCAGTCTGGTTCAGTTAACTCCCTCTCTACAAGACGTTTGTCACGATTCATCATCAGTTTAATAAGGGGAAGCTTCTGTGAGACTTCGCGCCAGATTTCATGTACTGTTCCATGCGGATTTTCATAATCAAAGTAACGTCTCACCTGCACCACAAAGTTTGATGTACCATTAAGCAACAATGCTGCATAGCAAATTAAGCTCACTCAACTAATGGCTATATACAATCCAACACATGTAGAAACTTGAATGGAAGAAAATGCTCCAGTTAAATTAAGGGAAACCTAAAATGCAATATTTCAATGCATAAGATACATATGGCTGTTAAGCCAATGCTGTTGTGATCAACACAAAAGAAGCTGGCAATGAATACAGTTTTTTCGCATTTGAAAACTGAACCTAAATATACATGCACTAAGTTTTAGATCTCACACAAGTCCTAACGTAGCAGTGATAAGGAAATCTTCATATCTATTGTCACAATGTTCAACTAGATTAATGGTTAAGCAAACAGTGCAGAGGCAGTAATAAACACAAGATGTGTGGATAAGACCATGCAACAGCCATTTTAGAATACCTAATGCTTGATTTGATTACCCTTGTAGATTAAAATATAATATACCATTTCAAAAATGCTTTGGATTTCTGTCAAAAGCATATACGCAAATTACACGCGTGTTAAAGTTTCTGAAGCATCATTTGCAGGAAAAAATGTGAGGAGAGAAAATAAGTGGAGAAACCAAAATTACTTATGCAAAGGTGCAAAGAGAGGGCTTGACTTGGCAGGAAAAATGCCTTCCTTCAGTCCCTTGAGAGTATGAAAAACCCTAGGGCCCTTCTATGTTCAACACGAGCAAAACACAAAACTATGCATTCTCAAACATGTTTCCTAAGAGAGTATCTTTTAAAAGAAACTTTGAAGATGACTTTTTTTATTGAAAAGAAAAAAAAAGCGGCATGTAGCCATCTATAACATACTCTTCTACTACAGGCTCAAAAAGAAAGAAAAAAAAAAAAAACACTAAGCTTATTTAGCTTCTGCGCAGTTAACATAGAATTTTGAGATTTCCTTCAAAATTGCTCTAACTTTAACTTGATATCAACTCTTTCACTAACTTTTTTTTTTCACCACATCAAATATTAAAACATCCATATCCTCAAAAACAGCAAACAGTAAGAACAACAGAAGCAATACTAAAATATTTAAAGAGAAAAGTAAAAATACTTGCCCTTTTGAGCTCCTTCTGATATTCAAGAATCTTTTCTGCGGATATATCCCTCAGAAGTGAAAGTAAGAAGTTTGGCTTTACAGCAGCTTCGGATTGTATGAAAATTGCAATCTTTCTATAGTCTATGACATCTTCAAAGGGCAACTCAATACTGTCACTAACAATCACCGGGATACACATGCTAACTATCGCATCAAAGAGTCGGCATGCTGATGGAGTATCACCAGCAGGATGTAAACAGAACTTTGATGTATGCATCCCCTGTGAAGCTGCACGACGACTCTCCCTGGATTGTGCTCCATGTTTTATAATGACACCATCTTGATTTTCAAGCACCTGGAAAAGCATATCACGAATCTTTCCCCCCTGCAGACAAGCATTTGAAGAGCCAGAAACACGAAATATCAGATTGGGAAAGTGCCAGAACCATAAACCTCAGTCAAAGCAACACACTCTTTGCCATAAAGTATGTTTATACAAGAAATTAAATCACAACATGCTAAGCAGGAATATTTAAGGTTTTCACTCTCAAATAATAAAATTGTCCTCAAACTGCACACAAAAGCTACAATGGCAACAAACAAATTTGCTCCTTGAGCAATTGACAATATTTCTAGTTCTGGACTTGTGTTCCAACAGCAAAAGTCGACAATGTAAAATATCAGACTCACATTCAAACACACCATGACCAAGCTACAGTGATATATGGTGCTTAGCATCTATAGATATAAAAAAATCTCTTTAAGCTGCAAACATCAAGAGCAAAAAGGTAACCTTAGGCCACGCTGGCCAGCGACAAGCCACCGCATCCTACCCACAGTGGTCAGCTCGCTTATAATGGCAGCTCATTCATATAGGGATCAAAGTAACAAAACCTACAACTGAATTTGCCAGAGTTGCTATCAGTTCTCTTTATTTAAGCTCTATACATCTCTATTAGGATCTCTCGCCATAATTTTAGACATTCTTGCATAACTTATCCGCACCTTCCTGTAAATCTTTAGATCTCATTTATGTCAAAGCAAATCATTATTCCTCCTACTCTAGGATAGAAATTGCAATGGCGGCATGATCAGATTAAAATAATCCTCCTAAAGACCTCAAAACATAAAATCTAAGAAGACCTGAACCTACAGTAGCTAGTTGTTAGTGAAACAGCAAAATTCAACAAGTTCACAATGTTGCGAATGAAATTTACAAAATTTCAACCTCTTTCCGGTAGCGATTGCCCATGAAGAACAGCAAGGTCTTTCGATCCTCAACCCCAATCTCTCCCTCGTAGAATCTAATCCTGTGCGAGTACGGCACTATAATGTCCTTCACCAAGGACCCCTGATCCGGCCGCAACCTCCCGAAATCGGAGACAATCAGCATCGCATTCTTAATTCTATCCACAATCTTGTACAGCGCATTCGGGTCCTGAGCTATGAACACGTGATCCAGTCCCTTGTTCCGCTCCCAATACTCCTGCTGCTCCAGCCACTCCAGCAACGCCTCCTGCATCTCCTCGTCGCTGTAAACCAAGCTCGTTCCGGGAACAACTCGTGAGGGATTCACGACCAAGCTCAGGGACGAGAAAAACGGAACGTAGAACAGGTCTGCCTCTTCGGGATCCGAGACCTTCACGACCGGAGACCCGACCCGCTCGGACTCGATCCGTAGAAGGTCAGTGAAGAGGAACCACTCGGCCATGTGCTGGTGACCGGGATACTTGAGAGCCGAACCGCCGGAGACAGGGCCTCCGCCGCGGGCCAAGGAGTGGTGCTCAATGACGCCGTACGTGAACTTCCGCGGCAAATCATACATGTAGACCCTGGCGGCGGAGATTCCGGGAAATCTGGGCGGATTTTCCCGAGAAAACTGGGAGCGGAGATTGTCGATGGTGTCGAGGGCGGCGGGAGAGGAGAAGGTGTTGAAGAAGGCGTAGAGGGCGAGGAGGAAGAAGACGGAGACGATGAGGGTGCGTTTGAGGAGCCATGATTTACGCGACAAGAAGTAGAAGAAGGTCATGGTTAGGGTTTTGGGGGCATCGATCGGCGGAGAGGAAGGTGATGGTGCGACTCTGGGTTTTCTGGGTTTAGATCGATCTGGCCATGGGCGCATTGTGATAATTTGCGCCGGGGCGTCACTGTTAATAGCAATGGGATGTGAAGCATGTGACAGTGATGAATTCGATCTTCTACTTTTCACATCACATAGAGTTATGAGTAAAATTAAATTCAATTAAATTTTGAATAGATGTCCAAAACCACATCTCTATAAACTAATTAGCTTCCAAGAATGTGCAACATAATTTTTTATTATTATCATCATAGAGCAGGGGATCTGGCAAGACACAAAAGAAATAGTTTCGAGTAGACCTCAACGTTCACAAATTTATTGGAGCCGGATATGGATATTAAATCGCAAAATAACATCTACACGATGGTTTAATTGAGTCTCACATCATAACTCTTTAATTGAAATTTGTTTTTTATTTTTTTATTTTTTTAGGATTAAATGGTTTCATACCTCTTGTACTTCCGTGTATTATAGAGTTGACCTCTACTATGGATTTTTAGTCGTGTCGATCTCTGGATTTGTCAAAAAAATTTAATTTTGTCCAAGTTACCTGGTACAACAGGTTATTCACCTCCACGTCGGCAATGGACTTGTGGATCTGAAGTTTAATCCATGGACTAATCATTTTTTTGAACTTACTCGAACTTACCACTGCGAAGTTGTTCGCAATTTTCATACCCACTTCACCTTTTCTTCTCGTTGGAGCTTGCCGGGTTCCTCTGTCCCTTCTCCTTCCAAGACTTCGGTGACTTAGAGATAAGCATGAAATTAATAACTAGAAATTGGTTAACTTAAACGTAAAATGACAATTTTTTGTTGAGAATGATGAATCATTTAATTCATAACCTGATGTAAAATAAATAAATTATCAAATAAACAATATCTTGTTCAGAGTCTCATTTCATCGGGTTCATCAAAAACACAAGTATAATAATTAAAGTTGTATATAGCTTACTTATCTTGACGTGAGTAAGCTAGTATGGTGTATAATGTCTGAATCACAGTGAGCTCAAGAATTAAAAATATTATCGATGTCCAAGGTGATGAAAAATATTGTTGTCTTAACACTCTCTCTTAGAACTTAATATTCTATGAGGTTCGTACGCAACAAGAGAATGTAGAGCACATCTAACACGATAAATTTCAAAAGGAATTGCCGGTATCACCACTCTCTCTTGAAATTTTCAGTACCATCTTACGTTTATGTTAACCAATTTCTAGCTATTTCATGTTTATCTCTGGGTTGCCGGAGTCTTGGACGGATAAGAGACAGAGGAACCCAAAAAGCTCCGGCAATAAGGGAAGGTGAAGTGGGTGTGAAAATAACGTACAACTTCGCGGTGGTGGGTTGGAGTAAATTGAGACATGCATAAAAATTTCATACATGAATTTTTGCTAAATGTACAAATAGGCCCACTTTATCAAACTTTGTAGAAATAGATACATGAACTATTAATTTTGTACAAAAAGATTTTCAATACTAAATGTGTTAAAAATTTCTGCTAATATATGTTTATGTGTCAAAATTATGTAACAATGTGTTAAAAAATTCTAATGTGTTATGAATAATTATATTAATGGATGTCCAATTACGTTAGTACCCCTAAACCTCTTTTACTTGCAGTAAAAGTAT
>JAYMTF010001557.1:0-22609 GCA_036897485.1 Pelargonium nanum | reverse complement strand
ATCGAAAAAGACCGGCGGTGGTTCAAGAAAAAAACTTGGACGAAGAACTAGAGGCTGCGGCTAGGATTTCCAGAGAGGAGAGTTTTTTAGAAATTTAATAAATATTCATAGTTAAAACTTGGATTAATTATATGAAAAAATTCAAAACCAATCATGTGATGTCTAATCATTGATTGAGGATATAATAGGTCAAGTAGCTACACAATCCTTGAAATATATAGCTGTAAATTTAAAGAGAATAAGATACCTAAATCTGGCAACATCAATGAAGTGTTAATAAACAATCAATTTGTAGTACCATTGCATGTTCTCTCATGAAGTGTTTTTTTTTGTTCTAGAACATGGCAACAATTTCAAATATTAATTAATATATAAACAATCAAATTATAAAAAAATTCCATCTCAATAATATTCAATACTCAAGTTTTATTTATTTTCTTTTTCAAGAGAATGACATGTGAAGTCCACTTGGTCTTTGATTAACATACTCATAAATGAATTGCTAAATAAAATCACATCATAGTTTTATACACAAACACATAACTAATCAGATATTAGTATAAAATACTCGATTACATACGATATAATCAATATGTTTCAATTTGAATAAAAAATATTCAGATTGAATTATTTTTCGCTGAAATTGAATTTCAGATGCATGTACAATAGAGCTGACAAATTTAGGGTTTGACCGGATTGAGGTTGTTGAACACTGATCCTAATCCGACCCCAAAAGGGGTTTCGGGTTGAACGTTGTAGGATAATCCGACCTAATCCGACCAACTTCAGGCTGGATTAGATTCGGATAAAAGTATGATCGGGTGTCGGGGTAATAACCAATTGAGGGGTCTATAGTTCCTTTGCAACACGGCTAAGAAACGACGAGCACGAGCTGGCCATTTGGACCATTCCAAGAAGCAAAACCAAATTGGCTTCCCGGCTAAGCCAGACCAGACCAGACCCATACCAATCACAGTTCAATTCGTTTACCAGAAAAGCCGTCTACCCACGCTCTTCCTCAAACGCGTGCACGTCACACTCATTAAAATAAAATAAACAAAAATCTAAATTCTTTTTGACTTCAAACAAAAAACCGCCAACTAGAATCGTTGCTCGTCCTCGCTGTTCTCACTATAAAATAATATTAAATCGAATCAATATCAAATTTAAAACCAATTAAATCTCCTTTTTAGCCTCTATATTTTGCCTCTTCATTTCAATTTTTATTATTATCTTACAAAATTTAAATTAAATTCTTATTTAATTACTCTTCTCCTCCTTCTTCTTCTTCGGATTCTCAATCACTCTCGATCTGTTTCTCTACCGATCTCCCGAATTCGACGTCTAGGGCTTGCAGTTCCAGACATGGCTCCGAACGATCCGAAGCAATCTGGCGGTTTCTTCTCCTCAATCGCTTCTAGTTTGTCCAATTTCGGCAGCGCCATGACCAAATCGGTCAACGGGTACGCAATTCTGCGATCTCTACTTTTGCTATGCTTCTCTGAACTCCACCTTTTCGAGATCTCTAATCTTATTATTGCTCTTACTGTTCTTGTTCGGCTCCACTCAAGCCGTCCGTACAGTGTCTGATTTTATGAATTGACTGAGATTCATTGTTTTCTTCGTTTATCCGGTTATTTATTAGTTTATTGATGTTTTTTCTTGATTTCCGTGCAATTTAATTTTTATTGCTCATTCGCGCTTTAATCGAGAGTAATAATCTGGCGGAGTAGTTAGGTTATGGAAGGTTTGATTTGTAGATTGCAGTTAAGTAAGATCATTATGCTGTTAATTTGGTGCTTGAAGTTTTGAAATCAATGTTAAGCTGTAGCTGATATTGCATCTAGTTGAGGTGGTAGGGTTATAGTACTGGTGTTTGAGCTCGTGCTAGTTGGTTTAAGTTATAACAATAATCTAGCACAGTAGTTAGGTTGTGGAAGGTTTGAATTGTTGATTGCAGTTAAATAAGATCATTATGTTGTTAATTTGGTGCTTAAAGTTGTGAAATCAATGCTAAGCAGTAGCTATTTTTGCTTGTTGAGCTGATTAAGGTGGATTGTTTGGTAGTGTGTTTTGTTTTATTTAGTTGGATTCATGTTGTTATATATTTGGTGAAGAGTCTGATCTGGTGTTAATTTGTGCCGTGTTCTTCAGTTTAGTGGGTTATGAGGGGCTGGAGGTTGTTTGCCCTGAAGGAGGCACTGATGATGCTGAACAGGAAGCACAGAAAGGAAGGTGGAGACAAGAGGTACTGTCTACTTTCTGCTAAGTTTGTCATCGTGCATAATACAGACACAAGTTTTTATAATCTGCCCAATGTTAGTGAACTGCTTGTACTGCATATGTTGGAGGTTATTGCTTAGATTAGTATTGGATAATGGTCGAATTGATCACCGTGGAAGTTCATCAGATGCTCAGTTCATTGTATTGTGATCTGTGGTGTATCTGGAAACTTTAAATTTTTGTGATGGAATTCGGAAAATTATCCTTTTAATTGCTTGTTCTGTGTACTAATATGTCGAGTTTCTTTGTTTTCCTTTCCAGGATAGGGATAGTTATTGGAAGATGATGCAAAAGTATATAGGCTCTGATGTGACGTCAATGGTGACACTTCCAGTTCTTATTTTTGAGCCTATGACAATGCTTCAGAGAATGGCCGAGGTATGTGGTGTTGTGCGTCACAGAACTGCATTGTTCTGAACCATGTGGTACATTTGAAGTTGTTCGGCCTGCAGTTAATTAAAAAATGTTCTTTATTGTTCACAGCTGATGGAGTACTCCTACCTGTTAGACATGGCAGATGAATGTGAGGATCCTCATATGCGTTTGGTGTATGCCAGTAAGTTTTACTTTTACCTCTCACTTTTTTCTGTCTCTGCACATGCATTCTTGGCGTGGACTTATAGTTGTTGATTGCTTTGCAGCATCATGGTTTATATCTGTATACTACGCCTTTGCAAGGACCTGGAAGCCATTTAATCCTATTCTTGGGGAGACTTTTGAAGTGGCTAATCACGGTGGTATTTCATTTATAGCAGAACAGGTGAGTTTGAAAAGATGAATTTCCTCGGAATTTTATGTCCTGACACAGATTTACGTTTTTGGCATGTTAATGTGGTGGATAAATGAGATTAAAATATAACCAGTATGTAAACATTACCATCATTGAATGAAAAAGGGGTTATCAACTAAGTGGTGCATTTTATATGGTACATCATTTTGTATCTTTGGCTAATGGCTATTCCTTTCCAGGTCTGTCATCACCCCCCAATCAGTGCTGGACATGCTGAAAATGAACACTTTACTTACGACATTACTTCAAAGGTCAAAACCAAATTTTTAGGGAACTCACTTGATGTCTATCCTGTTGGAAGGTAATGCATATTCTAATCTGGTCTGCCTGTCTCCCTGGATGTGCTTGTATTGGTAGCTTATAATTACACCTTGATATTTATCGTGGTGTTTTAAAGCCTGAAGTTGTCTACACTTTGCCTATGTTATGACTTCACTTGCCACTGGTACTAGATAAATTAAAAAGTTCAAGTGGCTTACACTCTTCAAACAGAAGATTGTTTAACGCTTCATTTTGGAAAAATAAATATTATTCCAAATTTCCATGGCCTATAAGCTGAATTCATATCTCACTTTCTGTTGATGTCTTATCTCATTTGGCAGTATCCTTTGAGCTCGTACATGCAAAAATTTAGTTAAAGAAATTAAACCTTAATTTACTATTTCTGGCCCGTAGCTTATATGTAGTAATTTTGTAAATAATTCATGTACTTAACAATTACTGTGCATGTACAGGACACGTGTAACCCTCAAGCGAGATGGCGTCGTCCTCGAGTTGGTGCCTCCTCCTACAAAAGTTAACAACTTAATCTTTGGTCGAACTTGGGTTGACTCACCAGGGGAGATGATTCTGACAAATGTGACTACAGGGGACAAAGTTGTGCTATATTTTCAACCATGTGGCTGGTTTGGGTATGTTTATCTTTCTTTTTAAGCAATATTTGCTATTTGTCTTACACACTCCCCCTGTATCTGCAATGAAAGGACCATGTGATTCAACTGTCTGCAATGTTTGTTACCTCATACCTATATCTACTTAAAAAAGGTTACAGTTTGATGACTGGTTCATACAGCTTTTACTCATCATAGTAGCTCCGCCATACATTCATCTTTTCTCACTTTAGAATAACACCAGCTGGTGCATCCTCTCTCCCTCTCTCTCTACAGACACACATAGAAGACATTTATGCATCAAATCATTGTTTTTGTTAAATTTAATACCTGTTCATCTTAGTTGATGTGCCCGATTTCTGTTTGTTTCCAGAGCTGGTCGCTATGAAGTGGATGGGTATGTATACAACGCTGCTGAGGAACCCAAGATTCTGATGACTGGGAAATGGAATGAGTCAATGAGCTTTCAGCCATGTGACAGTGAAGGAGAACCACTTCCAGGAACTGAATTGAAAGAGGTCAGTTGTCTCATCCTTTTTGTTTGATAATATAGCCATCAATTTAACTTGCATGGGAAGTATGTATTATTCATCAGGCTGTGTGTTCATATTTCAAGCTGAAGTAGTGCATATGTTGCAGTACCATGGCTGACAAATTTGGATACTCATTTATGCTCTGTTTCAGCTCATTGCTAGTTGCTAATATACTACTTTTTTCCTCTACCATATTGAGCTGTATAGCTGCATTTTACATAAAATGTTTTATCTGGAGAAAATGAAGGCAATCTGTTTATGCTGTGTCTACATGATCTATCACATATGAATACAATGCTACTATGTTGTTGAACTTGAAATTTATGAAATATTATTATTAGCTTTTGAATCTGCACCAAATATGGTCACGTAATTCGTTGAGGAAGTGTTAAACCTGTGATGAGTGATGTTATAACTACCTACATGTTGTTTGGCTGGTCAAATTTAACTACTTAGATCAATATGTAAATTAGTGTTGGTGGTTAATCTATAATTTCATTTATGCAGGCTTGGAGAATTGCTGATCCTCCGAAAAATGACAAATTCCAGTATACACATTTTGCTCACAAGCTTAACAGCTTTGATACTGCTCCCAAGAAGTTGCTAGCATCAGATTCTCGTTTGCGACCTGATAGATATGCACTTGAGAAGGGTGATATATCCAAAGCTGGTTCCGAAAAAGCCATGTAAGTTCTCTCTCTAGAAAATAGAGTTAAGGGTCTAGTGGATGAAAATAAATTTATCGTGTAGATGTGCCCATTGTGCAGCTATTGACACACAAGCTTATTAAACTAGGTCCGAGCTTGACTTTTGTCATCGTTAGGGTAAAATATTAATTGCTTATAATGTGTACATCTCATTGTTTCAGTCTAGAAGAGAAGCAGAGAGCTGAGAAGAGAGCCCGAGAGGCTAAGGGGCAAGAGTTCATTCCGAGATGGTTTGAGCGAGCCGATGAAATCTTCACCACACCTTGGGATGACTTGGAAGTGTACCGATATAATGGCAAATACACAGAATATCGGGCAGCTATAGAGAGCTCGGATGGAATTCAAGAGGTTGACAACGAATCAATAGAGTTCAACCCGTGGCAATACGAAAATGTAGCCAACTAAGGTATACACGTATCTCAACATGTATGTTTGCCTGTATAATTTCTCTCCCCCTTTTCCTTGTCAATTAGGGTTTTTATTTACTATTTTCATTATTAATAGTAGACCATTTTAGATTTGATACATAGTTTTGTTGTATTCAGATTGCATTTGGTTTTTTATTATGACTTATAATATCCATTTAGTTTTAAGTCCCCCGGTTTGAAAATTTGTGATTTTGATACCAATCTCAGGCTTACCTTCCATTTCCTGAGTACCACACCTTTTATTTTGCATATGTTGTTTTCCTGACAATTCATGGGTGACACGAACACGACACGTTTAACATGGTAACTATGTGGGCCGCGTTGACACTGCACGATTGACACCAAAGACTCAACACATTCAGCACAATAGAACTGACACGTTGATGTGTTGAATATGATTAATTTACAATCATATCCTTAAACGTGCGTGGGGCATGTTGGGTGTGTCACGCCGCAACTAATTAACCGTGCGCATTTGCATGTGTCTTGTTGACCCAACTCGGTCTTAAGCTACTAAATTGACTGATTGTTGAAATTACTGGACACTCTTTTGTTCTTGTTCTTTGGTTTGGGAAAGGAAATGTTAGTAAAACAAGTTTTAGAAGAAATTGTGCAGATGTGTAGTAGTTGTTTCGCAGTGTTGTCATTGATTTGACTTGACTTTTGATGAGAAACCAAAATTGTTCTAGATTGGGACAAACGCGGTTTGGATGAATTTGACCAAGTTTTAAATATCTTGGTCAAAATTATAAATTATGACATCTCACTTTTTTTTTTTTTTTTGATAACGCCACCTGAGATGGTAGGGGTTTGGCCGGACTCCTACCTGTATATTAAAATCAAATCAAAATAGTACAATAACAGAGGGAGACGTAATGAGCCTTACCTCCTCAAATATTATGCACCTATACAAAGACGCTAAATGCAAAACAGGAAAGAAAATGCAATTATACATAAAGTTTCCCTGGTCTAACATAAACTGTGCATGTACTATACGCAGTAATAATAGAAGCAAAAGCATGGGGAAAGTCCAACACAGAAGACGATATCAAATGAGTCGACAAACCAAAACTAGCAAGCCAATCCGCGGCTTTGTTAGCTTCCCTCAAAACGTGCCGTACTCTAACCTCTCACAATAAACGATTCGAGAGCCTATAGGAGTAAACCAAATGCCATGGACAGCAAACTTTACCCAAAATTACATCCACTACCAACTTAGAATCGGTCTCAATGTAATCCAAAAGTAAACCATGCTCACTACACAATTGAAGGCCAACTCGTAAAGCATTAAACTCAGTAAAATTATTGGTACCTGGACCTAGCGGGACACTGAAAGCCAACACCACAGCTCCTAAGCCATCACGAACGACTCCTCCTAACTTGATGACATCTCACTAACTTTGCATTTAAGAAATTAGCCAATTTACTGATTTAACTTAAGATTGACATTTTATAGATTATAGAATTGTACAGATAAAACAGGACTTGGAGGAGCCCTAGAAGGAGCTTATACTTGAAACACTTGATAATATATTTTTTCTAAATCCTCCTAATTGTACACTTGACAATAAAAATATGTTGGCTTCATGAATTGGAATCTAAATATTGAATTGAGATAAATAAAAAAAAGATTGTGATCATTTGAAAAAGTGATGGATTGTATAATGATATTCTTGCATTGGCATATTTGATTGGTCCTTTTACAAAGGAAGTGCTTTAAGCACTATGGGACTCTTTCACAACAAAGATGCTTATTCCCTTTTACAATGTTGGTTTGTTAATTCTATGTAAAGACAAAGACACTTCTTCTTTCTATAAATATATACTATTACTTGGAAAAATATACATCACTATTGTAAATGATGTAGCTTTGATTGTAATAGGATATTACAATTAGTGCGTGCGTGTCATACTAAACGTTGGTTGTGCAATGTGCCAGCCAATACGTATACAATATGTTTAACATAATTATTAAATGAAACGTGTTGACACAATACGATATATCATGAACATAGTTTAACACATTCTGCACGATAAAACTAACACGTTCTGAATAGAACCAAACTATTATTATATCAAATTTGAGAACAAGTTGGACCCACTTTATTTTTGGTTTCAAAAGACCCATTTTACTTTTCTTAATGAAATTTGAACAAATCATCTAACAATTTATATTGAGTTTCAACTGATTTGCTACTTGAGCTATGTGCTAAAATCTATCGAGAATCTAAGCACATGGAAATACAATTATTGCAAAAATTAAATAGACTAATTAAATAGATTATTTTATTATAATTAAGAGATAGGTCAGAGGAAAACTGAGGGGACACGTGGAAGACACGTCAGACAGGAAACTAGTCAACCTACGAGCGACACGCGCTACGATTGTGGGGACACGTGCTTGTACTATTTATGCTTTTGGAACAATTTACACGTGCAATCCCCATGTTAGCCATGAAACTGCCTAGGGATTTGCACCACTTTGCCCAAGGTCACTTTGGTTTAAAGTTGACCATTTGTCCCCGAGTACGGTATACACGACAACCGACTATACTTTTATTTGATCCTATTCAACTCGAAGTTGGTTGGGTCAAATTCATCATATAAAATTTGAGTTAAGTCAGGTCGGATAACCCGCACGATTAAGTTTGTTTTATGCCTATATAACCCTAACCTGTAACTCTTTTAGGGTCGATTTAGGATTCAACAAACCATAAATTTGTTAGCTCTACTTTGGTCATTGTACGCAACACTAATAGTTAGAGCTAAAACCGACCTGCATTTTTGCAGGTTCTAAACTCAAAATAAGTTCGATTAATTTGAATTGCGATTCTATTTTTTTATATGGATATGTGCATAGTGCATATCTATTTGACTACTCCGTTGCCTTGCCCATTTATGCTTATATTTGTCCAATTTTGGCCCGCTTCACCCCAAATCAATACATGAGACAACCAACTCGACCTACAGTTCTCACAACATAATTCAAGACCCATTTGTATCACACGCGTCCAAATTTATTATATTTGAAGGTTCTTTAATTACATTGGACTTCTTAAATACCTTCCACCAATCACAATAAAAGATTTTCTCCTATAAATACCCACATATTGATTTTCACATTTTTAATACAAAGTTCGAGGACACACTAGTCTTCACGTGTGTTCTTAGAATTTGAGTAAATTGAGAGAAAGAACAATTTAAATATGAACTGAAGAGAATCGAGTTTCTAAATTTACAAATACTATTGAACGACATCAATGAATAATTTCATACCAAACAAATCAATTCTCATAAACTTTAAATAAAACTTTTGATTTTAACGTTTGATACTAATATTTGAGAAAATAATTGACGAATCTTAATATTAACTCTCGTAAATGTAAAGATCAAATATAAGATTTTCTTCTTCAAATGATACTAAACAACACTTTAATATCTAAAACAAATTGAATACTATGCATAATTTAAAAATTGTGTCCATTTAATTACAATTTTCTTGTTTCTTTTTTTAGTTTAAATTAAAGTCGTTTTCAACCCTACAAGAACCAAATAATCAATATTATTTTTTGGATCTCATACATTTAGATGATCCTCAAATTAATGATTTAATCATAAATTCATTACACTTTAACATAAAAAAGAAAAAAGAAAAAAAAGTGGCTGTGACTATGAGAGAGAGAGAGACAGTTAAGCATGTCAACAAGAACCCACACAGCTTCTATTTTTTATTATATTTTTTACTGTTACTTTAATGGCTGATCTATCTGACACGTGTCTGACTCCAACAGGCTGTTCAGAAATAGTCCACATCCTCATTTGATGATCTGGACCGTCTGAAACGGGTGCCACCTGTAAGGTAATATATATCAACGGCTCTGATTGCACCACTTACCGAGGAGACTTTCTATTTTCAGTTTCTTCAAAACAAACTTACCTTCCTCCTTCCTCTGCTCAGACAACACCACTCTGTTTCGCTTCGCTTCTCTCTCTGTTCCTCAAGCTTCGATTTTTATTTTTTAAATTCACTCTCTAAGGTACTATTTTTGCTCCCAATTTCAGCTCACTGTATCTGATTTTACTTTAATTTTACTGGGTTTATGATTTTTTTTGGTAATTTTTCTGGGTTTTTGAGCTTGAGGTTGCTCTGTTTTGTTGTTTGCATTTTAGGTCTGAACTTGCTTAGTGTTGAGGCCTCACCAATTGGGACTGATTGAGGTGCGTTTCTGCGAAACTTGGTTGCTATTTTCTGAATATTTCTGCAACTTGTGCTGGTTGACCCGTAAAGTTTGGATCTTTAAAGGTATTTAGGTTTTAGGGTTTGACCAAATTTGGTTCCTGGGAACAAGAAAAGGTGTGATTTTGAGAAGATTTTATTTGGGTTTTGGATCTGGGTTCTTGAGGTGTAGTTGTTGATTAAATTACATGTTTTAGATTGAGTTATTGGAAAGTTGATGACAATGGATCCAAGGCTTAGGGGTTTTTCTGGTTCTGGAAATAGGATCCAATTCAACAACCAGCCTGTATCGGTTCTTTCGAGCCCGAACCTCGTTGTTGGACCCAGATTTGAGAATGGAAATACCTTCCTGGATCGTAGTTTTAGGGGATTTTACTACCCTCCACCGGATCTGATTCAGAGTAATGTAGCTCCCGTGTATCCGGATGTGATCCACGAGGAAGATTCTCAGGAAGATTGTGAATTTTCCGATGTAGTTTTGAGGTATATTAACCAGATTCTTATGGAGGAAGACATGGAAGACAAGACCTGTATGCTTCAGGATTCTTTGGATCTTCAAGCTGCTGAGAAATCATTGTATGATGTTATTGGGAAAAAGTACCCGCCTTCTCCGGAGCCTTACAATACTTATGGTAATCATAGTGGCGAGCCTGAGATCCCATGTGACAATTTCAATTTCTCCGGGAGTTTCAGTAATTGTGTGAGTAGTAGTAGTAGTATGAGTAGTAGTGGCTACTTGGTTGATAACATTTGGGCTCAAGAAATGGGTGAATACAACTCTTTTCAGCTTCAAAACTTGCCTGTTGTTTATAGTACTTCTCAGTCGTCTTCTGGCTCCCCAAACGACATAACCAATACTGTAGATACATTGGTGGACTCTCCCAATAGTACGCTTCAGGTTCCTGATTGGTGCAGCGAGAGCCAGTCTATTTGGCAGTTCAGGAAAGGGGTGGAGGAGGCTAACAAGTTTCTTCCAAGTGGTAACAAGTTGTTTGTCAATTTGGAGGCTCCCCGGGAGCAAAAGGTGGAAGCTCGTGACGTGGTGTTCAAGGTGGAGAGGAGGGACGAGGGAGAAGAGTACTCGCCCAGTGGCTCGGGGGGGAGGGAGAATCTTCACAGAGAGGGCGCGGATCTTGAAGAGGAGAGGAGCACGAAGCAAGCCGCGGTTTTCAACGAGTCTCCTTTGCGATCCGAGAAGTTTGATGAGGTTTTGCTTTGTTATGGCGGACAAGGCCCCGTGTCAACTCTTCGTGACGCGCTGCAGAATGGAACGAACAAGAATTTGCCAAGGAATGGGCAGTCCAAAGGGTCTAATGTTGGGAAGGGCCGTGGAAAGAAATCAAGCGGGAGGAAGGAGGTTGTGGATTTGAGAACTCTACTAGTGACTTGCGCGCAAGCTGTTGCAGCTGATGATCGTAGGAGTGCGAATGAGCTTCTAAAGCAGATCAGGCTACATTCTTCACCATTCGGGGATGGCAACGAAAGATTAGCTCATTGCTTTGCTGATGGTCTCGAGGCACGCTTGGCGGGTACTGGTAGCCAGATATACAAAGGCCTCATTAGTAAACGAACATCTGCTGCTGATCTATTGAAAGCTTATCAGCTATACCTCGCTGCTTGTCCTTTCAGGAAGCTCTCAAACTTTGTCTCCAACAAGACTATTTTCAATGTATCGGAAAATGCAACTAGGCTTCACATCATAGACTTCGGTATCTTATATGGTTTCCAGTGGCCCACTTTTATTCAGCGTCTCTCCAGCAGACCTGGTGGACCCCCGAAGCTTCGGATCACGGGAATAGACTTTCCCCAACCTGGGTTCCGGCCAGCTGAGAGAGTCGAGGAAACAGGCCGTAGATTAGCAAATTACGCTGAGAGTTTCAACGTGCCATTTGAATACGTTGCCATAGCTAAGAAATGGGAAACTGTAACACTCGAGGAGCTCAAGATCGACAGAGATGAGGTTATTGTGGTTAACTGTTTGTACAGGGCCAAGAACTTGCTTGACGAAACTCTGGCTGTGGACAGTTCAAGAAATATTTTCCTCAATCTGATAAAAAAGATCAATCCCGATGTTTTCCTCCACGGGATCATGAATGGAGCCTACAATGCTCCTTTCTTTGTCACAAGATTTCGGGAAGCTCTATTTCACTTTTCTGCGCTGTTTGATATGCTTGAAACTATAGTCCCACGGGAAGATAGGGAGCGAATGCTGATTGAGAAAGAGATCTTTGGAAGGGAGGCTTTGAATGTTATAGCTTGCGAGGGATGGGAGAGAGTGGAGAGACCGGAAACATACAAGCAATGGCAAGTCCGGAACCTAAGGGCCGGGTTTTTGCAGCTTCCTCTTGACAGGGACATCGTGAAGAGAGCAACTAATAGAGTGAGGTCAAGCTACCACAAGGATTTTGTGATTGATGAAGATAGCCGATGGCTGTTGCAGGGATGGAAGGGGCGAAGCGTTTACGCCCTTTCTTGTTGGAAACCGGCACAAAGAGCTTGAAAGATACGATTTTTACCACTCAAGATCTTCCCTTTTGGTAGCTTCTACATTTGACAGAAATGAACATCTCATGGTAAGTCCATTTCTTCGTAAAATTACCCTCAGTTTTCTCATTCAGCACATGAACACTTGTAACCGAATATGTTGTATTTTCAGACCATTTTCTGATTGGGATATGCAATGTGATCCACACCCATTTCAGGAAACGATGCACGCGAGCAAATGATGCTCACAGGCTACAGGTGCGTCGCTTGTGATGATTTTTTGAGATGGGATGTTTTAGCATAGTATATATGTGATCTTGTGTAGAATTTGACATGTGAAAAATGTGGAAGAAAATGGAATGAGAGATGTCAAGCACAAGTTTGCCATAAACTTTTGTCTCCTGCTGATGTTTGTCTGAATGGAGCCATTTGTATTGTAACTTCATTCTTTTAAGTAAAGTCCTTTGTTGAGCTTTAAATATAGGTGTTTTGTGATGAATTTGATAGTTGAGCACTAGAAACTATTCTCAACAAATCCAAAGTGCCCAAAATGCAATTTATTTTATAGGTGAACCGATCTGATTTCTAAACAACTCAAGAGCAATAGTTAAATTTGATTGTCATGCATCTTTCAACGGTATTTGTAGATGTAGAATCTCGATTCACTTCAGTTTGTACTTGATTCACTTTAGTTTGATTGGCAAAAACTTGGGAAAAGAGAACTTTTTTCAAAGATTGGTGATAGAACTTCCCAAAAGTGAGTGTCCATAGCTCATTGACCTAAAGTTGCCCAACTAGTGGAAACTTTCTACCACCAAAACAAAATAGATTAATGTGGTTGCTAAAAAGAAAGGAGTCTCATAAGAAAAAAGAGCTATCTTGCTCCAATGAACTTGTGGTGGTCCTTTAGTGAAGGAACACATAGTTGGTCTTAAGGTAGATTCCCACAATAGAGAGCTGATTTGATTTGTCAAGGAACAACAAAACCAAACCAATCTTATGGATCAACACAATATGCTTTTCCCATGAGGACCCCTATTTGTTTTTATGATAAATCCAAATTGCTGATGTTGATTTGATTCATTCTTTAGCACTAACATGAAATTTTGGAACATATCATGTGGTGGATACACAATAGTGACAAAACACAATCTTGTGGCAAATTAGAGATTGGAAGCAAATATTGCCAGCATTTTTAGTGGATATGGCTCAACTTTCTTGAAAATTCTCCTTGCCAACCTAACCCGAATTTGACTCGAAAAGGCTTCGGATTCATTCGGGTTTCAGGCCACAGATCGGGTTTGGGTCACTTTTCTGGTGTAAAATGTGTGGTTTCAACCTAAAAGTTGGCAGGATTGGATTTCATACCGGTTTCAAATTGCAAGCTCTATCCATGATATGGCTGAATTATTCATAGCTAGGGAATAAAAATGATCAGAACCTTTCCATTTTTGGAAATCTACACATTAGCTGTCTATAGCTACTTGCAAGCCTGTAATAACATTCTCCTTATTTTTTGCAAAAGCATAGTAATTGGCAAGGTTTGAGCATTATAGTTGCAATGAAGCCAATTACAAATATTTCACATCTCCTCTAGTACCTGAAATTTAGCTACAACAAAAACTTTAGCGCTGGCTCAATACACAACTTGCATACATCTAATATCATTCGCGTGTTCTATGTTCTCTTCGGACACAACTTAAATAAAAGTTCTACCGTGGATGGTAACTATAATGCAGATGTAAATCAAAATCTAGTTGTGATTTGAGCAAATAGAGCCTTAAAATCCTTTGTCGGTGTACCAGTTCCCTCAGGCTTTGAGGATAGATCAAATGCCTTGAATTTGGCCTCCTCGAACTGCAGTGCCTGTGAACAATGCGATGTGTAAATGAATCATTATAAATATGAAACGTCCATTGGAACTTTCAGCATCATAGTGGAGAAATAAGGAATTATAGGATTAACGTAATCCTCGTGAAGATATATACCTGAATGCAGACTTCTGCGACATCTGCCCTGGCAATGGTTCTGTTTTGTGTTTTAAGAATCTCGTCATCTTTCCCGACAATTAGTTCACGAATACCTCCTTCTTTATCTTGCAAGCCTCCAGCCCTATTTCAACCGGAAACATCCAAGTTAGAGGAAAAGACTAGCATCATGGACAACAATTTGATACTAGTGATGATAGATTCATGGATTCAATTATAACCAGTGTCGTAAACAAGCGAAGAAGACGAATTTAAGAAAATTTAAGCACAAAATAGACCGAACAATATTAAATAAAGCTGTCTCTAATCACTTCTTGACTAACTGAATTGGTATATATTGGTTAACTGGAACGTATATGTATAAACATTCCAAGGTGCTCCCTTAAACCATCTAAATAAACACGTCAACAATGTTGGTATTGAGTCCTACCTTATGATTGTGTACGGAATACCAGAGTCGGCCAAATACTGCTCAGCCTTCCTTTTCCAAACCTGTTGCATGGTAATATGCATAATAAAGCATATATGCACATAGAAATAAGATAAACAAAATGCAAACAATTCACACGAAGAGAATCGTGTAAATGTAGAAGTGAGAGGGAAAAACATTACATACCAGTATGTTCCCGTTACCCAACTTATTCAAATTATTATTAAGGTCTGTTCCACCCATGGACCCGACCAAAACAATTTGCTTCACTCCTGCAGCCTTGGCTGTCCACGCAAATCATATATTAAGCAATAGTCACATTTTATTTAATTTTTTCAATAAAAATGATAAGTGAATTCTTACCAGCATCTATCTGGTTCTTTTGCCCAATCCAGTCTACCTATCGTGCATAAAATTCCACCAAAATGAGGATAAAATTATAAAGCAATATAAAATAACATGACCGAAGAAGAGTATGCGGTGGTTACCTGCTCAGGAAATGCTCCATCTTCAAAATAGAACTCAGGCGGTCCACCTTTTGATGGATCATACCCAGGCTTCATCTTTGGCATGGCACTTGTGACAATTACGAGAGCATCAATACCCTGAATAGCAGGTTCAATGCTGCTGGAATCCCTAATGTCCCCAACAAAAACATCATCCCCACCCTCAATTTTCTCTTTGCTCTCCTCTGTTCTTACCAGACCTCTCGCAACATACTGGCCTGACCTCTCTTTCAATTTCTTATAAACTATTTGGCCTGTCAAATTCAACCAACAATCTACATTAACAATAGATAATTAAAAATCCAGGAGCAAGATATACTGCTTTACATTTTCACGGTCAAGGAGACTAAAATGCAACATACGGAAAAGCCGCAACCCAAGTGGATAAATTTAAACGAAGCCATTGTGAGAAATAAGGTTTCAATTATACCAAAGAAAAGGCACCCTATGTGAAGTTTTCTACTTGATTTGACATACCAGAGTTCTAAAAACCGTCAACGTAATCAGAATAAAAAACAGGAGGTATAATCGCATTGACACGGAGCACAACTGAACCGTACCAATTACACACTATCGACCAAGAACGGAGCATCCTCAAACCCACATTTACAAGTGCCTACTTGCACATCCGAAATTGCTGACAAGTGACAACTAAAGCCGGTAATGAGTTCCAACTCCGAACCCGTGTTGCTTATTTCGTGACAGAAACACTTCACCACTAGGCCAAAACACATCTAGTCATTGAACTCATATACACAAAAAGCAAAATGAGCACTCTGAGATTAACAAGTGTCCCTCAGAACTCCAAACCTATTACTCCAATCATCAGCTCATCATCTAACACAAGAACAACCCCAGAACTCACTCCATCCCCAAAACCCAAACCTCAAGTTCCAATTTGCAGCTCAAGAACACACACACACACATATCAAAACACAATATTCATTGCTGCTTCATAGCTTACACAATCAGCTCGAATACAAATTCATGCAAAAAATTGAGCTTCCTTTCGAGCAGAAAATGGCAATAAATTAAAAATATAAAACATGCATACAATTCAAACACTGAAAGTATAGAATGTGAAGAGAAGAAGAATTGGGACCTGTACGGCCACCAGCTCCAGTCACAAGAACAGTAGCCAAATCCGACGTGGCTGCACAAACCACTCCTCTAAATCTGGTTCTCAGCCTAGTAGGTGTTCGATGAAATGCCAATGAGAACGGACATGTAGAAGCAGAAGTTACATAGCTTGTTGAGGTAGAGAAGGCCAATGGGACACGTGTCGCTGTAGCCATTGTTGAATGGAATCGGTAGCACGGACTAATTGTGCATCCGGCGGTCGATTTGGCGGCGCCGACAACCTGCTCCGACTCCGGCGATGGACCGTTGATTCTCCGTAGCCGTTAACGTGGTTGTGTTGTGTTACGGCTGATCTGATTCTGATTATCTTATCCTATTTCTTCTTCTACGCCATCGCCCACGCGCCAAAGTGCACGCGCTAATCAGAAGTTTCTGTGGGCCTGTGGGCTGTGGCTGTGTTTGGATCTGGAGCCCAATTTTCTGTTAGCTCATTTAACAACATTTGGGCCTTGGCCCAACAAAATGGCCCAATTTGTGATTCATTTTTCATCGTTGGATTACAATACTGCACAGCCCAGTTCGTTTAGAATATATTTTCAAAGTGCTAGTTTTTTATAGAAATTTTTGTGCACAAACTCGATACAAAATAAACGTGTTTGAGATAAAAAAAAAATTCATGTCGTGTGCTCATCGGTGTTTTGCTAAATGGCTCAGGCTTACCCGAACTACAATATTTTGCATGACACGACTAACATGCTTACCCAAATTGTCCAAAACGCTTAAATATCACACATTTAAGACACCTCCCAATAAAATTATTTTAACTAACATGCAAAAGAATCATAAACACACTAAGATTAGTTAGAGTTAATTTTGAGGTTAATTTTAATATTACAACTCAAAAAAATATTCCATTTCGGTCCTCCAACTATCATTTCATTCCAAATTATGTCATTTTGTTTCTAATTAGTTGAATTCGTACCGGTGTCCTCATATTTGGAAGTGTCATACCAAACATGTTGGTCTTGCCGTGCAAAACATAGCAGATCATCTCAACTCGATCCGTTTAAAAAACACAACATGTTCGTGTTGATTCATACAATATACAATCAATTTTCCGCTCGACACAATTAAGACATCAGAAATTGCTATCTAAGGCCTTAAGAAATGAAATCTGAACTAACTAGTTAGGTCTGAAGTTTTATTTGCATAAACTCTTTTATTTATTTATTTATTTTCTTTGAATTTTTGTTATGATACTTGAGTGTCAAATTGGCCTTGAGACTCTACAAAGCCATCTGTCCAAGAAACCCACTTGTGATAGTCTTTGTGTTCCATTTGATCAAGCAATCAATCAATCCAAACCTGATCAACCTTACTATATGATCATTTTCTTCACATTTTTGTGTTGCTTAATTACAAAATTATCCTCAAATCATAATAATGATTTTATATGTTGTTTCTAAAAAACTTGGACAATAATGTCCCTTTGAATTTTTAAATATTTGGGAAGCCATATGAGCTGAACCCAATTATGCTACCAATCCAAAATTATTAGATTTCATTATCCAAATGAATAATTAAAGCATGGTTATGTTCTACTCTATCTTCTTCTCCATAAGTGCCACCCACCTCTTTTACCTAATTTTTTTTTCTTCTAAGCATTGTATTCTTTATAGACTATTTTAAATGTATTGTATTAAATTCATTACAGAATATTCTTATGATATGGTATTTATAGGTCTAAGTTTCTCAAATGGGATTGGAAAGTAACGTGGAGTTCAAATGTGTGTAAGAGATTTCAGATACGCTGTAACTGGACATGAGTTGACTGAGTTGGATCATAAACTGAGTTGCCAGAACTGTGGATCATCATGGAAGGATTACAGTCCGGGCCACATAAAACGTGGGTTGAGTCGGATGTTCCATGTATTAAAGTGGGTTGAAATCGACCAAAATAGAGTAATTTGAGCCAAAATGAGTTAGTTGGATCGTGGCACCGTTGTGCGCCACCTCTGGTGTTGGTAGCTATTCTTTTTGTGCGTTATATTTTGACTTTTTGCATGTATTCAATCTGAATGATGTTGTGACATATTTTTTAGCATCGATATTTCATGTATCACCACAAATTTTTTTTATTCTGATTTTGTGTTTCTCGACTGTTATTTTCAATAAGAGTTGCATCATAAAACCCTTATTAGTTATTCAACAGTGTCTTTGCCATCCCTCTAGCCAGTAGTTTCTATATTCTAAAGCTTTATCAAATTTAAAATACATTTGCCAGCTAATAAACCTATACACTAATCATTTTAATTATAACAAACAACCAAAAAGGTCAATTTCCCACATCATAGTTCATTCTTGGCATCAAATCTGCAACACAAATCATTGTATGATGTGAACATTTCCAAACTAATTGCACACTAATGACAAAAATCTATTAAAATTATATATAAATCGCGTGATTAGCACGGTCTTCCAACGTAATTAGTATAATAACATCTTGATTAATGATAATGACTCCACTGATGATAAAAGCCACCCAAGTAATCTCAAAGAAGAAGCCAAAAAGAGAACAGAACAAGCTCAATTTCCTCAATAATAGATGTAGATATATATTATTATCATCACATATAATAATCACAACAAAACCATTTACATCAGCTAAACAATGACATGAAAGAAGATGATTATCACATCCTCAGATACATGAGTCATTTTTCTTCTTTTTGCTCTTTGTTTTGTTACTCAATGAGTCACAGTGATGAGAAACAAAAGGTTTTTCAAGCTGTCACAGATGTTTCCACTGCAATCTTGCTAGGGTATGTGACCTCTGACTTTATGGCACTGTCCCTCAGCTCTGGTATTGCTTCCCTCAGGTTGTGGATGCTCTCTAATGCATAATCTGCACCTTTCACTCTCTGTGAAGTACCAACCTGAAAAATGTAATTTTGTTTAATCAGTTAACTGTTTAGATAAAAACCCGCTTCTCGTTTTTCGGATTATGATCAGCAAATTGATTTTTACTAACCAGAACTGTGTGAAGGCCTACGCGTTTTCCAGCTTGTATGTTGCGAACGCTATCTTCGAAGAACAGCTGGGAATGGCAAGAAATGGAAGTTTCAGTAAATTATGTTCACAAGACTATATGCATATATGAATTGTAGAGAAAGTGAATTAAACTTACTGTTCTCTGAGGACTAATGTTGCCAATCTTGAGAGCCTTCTCTATGGCATCTTCTGATGGTTTGCAGATAATAGGAGTCTTTGGTAATGCACTAGTGCTTGGATTAGGCTGAGAAAAATGCCCAATAATGTCGAAAATTTGAGTCTTGTTATCAAAATTTGTGGTCTTGGTAGGAGCTGAGCCCACAAACTCAGCATCGTCCTCATCATCGGAGATAGTGTTCTTGTGGATGGGATTGAGAGTCTCGAAACAGATGATTCCTTCGAAACAATCTTCCAATCCAAGCTTCTTGAGACATTTAACAGCGTGGACCTTGTCTGCGTTCGTAAAGATCTGTATCGAAAGAGACATTGTGAGACAAAAAGCTCGAATCGCGTGTTCTTTTCAAGTTTTGAAGCTATATCCATTTGTCAATAAGTACTTACAACTTTCCGAATAGGCAGGTTTAGCAAAAGACTCCTCAGAACAGGGTCCGGTTTCAAATTCTCATAAGGCAACCTCCCGTGAACGAAACTGCAATTGATGCAAAGAGAGTCAGATAATCGACACAAACTCTCAGCAAATGAATCAAACAAAGAATGTGTAAAAGGCTTCAGTTTCAAACCTGTGATACTCATCGTAGTCGAAATCATAGCCAATAGCCTGCAAAACAAGAAACAACATACATCATTTTTATTCATTGCTCTCATGTTTAAGGCTTAAGAGAGAGTCTTGATGATAAAAAGTAACATACCCTAAGACCAGCCATTGTTGTCCCATAATGCTTGTACAACAAGTTACAGTAGTCATTGATTTTGCTCTTCTCTATGCCAAGCTTCTCAACCATGTAATCTAAAAAAAGAGCATACATACAAATCAGAAACTTGGAAATAAGATTAACATAACGAGAAAAAGTGACGCGAAACCATAGCGTAGACTCTCTCACCTTCAATGTTCTTGCGGCACGCTGTGGCTAAACCAGCACTAAAAGGGTAAAGGGTATCATCCAAATCTGAAAAACGAAACAATCGGTGTCAATAATCGATTCTTCTCTGTAGGAAATAAGATATATTAACCAAATGTTCTTGTTACTTACCGAACAAAAGGCAGTCAAACTTTTGCCCCTGAGCCTGCAAGTAGTGGTTCTCGTATTCCATAGTGATCACAGGTTTGCTATACCCGGAAAAAAACCCGAAAAGTGTCAATGCCATGCTCAATCATAACATAAACCCACACAACAAGCTTATATACACATTCATTTTGAATAAATTAAGTCTATATTGACTCATATTACCACCACAAGAACAAAAGGGGTCAATATGCAGACAATATACAACCAATCCCATGAAGATGAGAACAGACTTTGATTAGTACATGAATGGGCAATCCATAACCATTAGACTCAAAAGGCTTAGCTCAACCATCAAAAAGAGGTCTCCATAAACCAATGACATAACAAAAGGCACAAACCCATGAATGGAAATATAAAAGAACAAGCTTTAGAAGCTGAATTGAAAAAGGGTTCACATGTTATATCTTAAAGTTCAAAAGAAACTTAAAAAAAAATATAAACAATTGTCACAAAACATGTTATAGCATAAAACCCAAATGCACAAATTTAAGCCACCATTAACAAATGCCCAGAAACTCAAACTCTCATTGAGGCATTTTCACAAACACTTGAAGTGCAAAAACAAAACAGATCAAAACACAATGACATTTCAACATTCAACACACCCATGAACAAAAGCTCGAGATTTTAGCAACATACCAGAACCGAAAAGACGAGTCTCAATGAAATACAGAGAAAATCACTAGAAGATTCTCGCAATCGAAACTCGAAGCAGAGAGGCTATGGCAGAGGAAGGCGAGAGCGAGGGAGGGAGGAAGAGAAGAAAGCAGAGGCGGGTTTATATAGGCACAGAACCGTTGCTGACAAGAAATTAACTAATTAATTTAACTATTTTTTGAATTTACAACGTTTAATTTTGAAAATAAAAATTCCAATTTTTGAAAAGTAGTTGGGAAGCCAGGCAGGAAAGTAACTGGAAATGGCGGTAAATTGACCAACGTTAAAAAAACATTGTTGTACAGTTGTACTACTTGGACTCCTTTCATTATTCCAGAAATTTCTGGGTTTTTATTTTTTATTTTTATAAAATATATTTTTGTTTTTATTATCAGAAATAAATATTTTTTATTTTTTGCAATTTTAGAAAATATTTTATTATTTACCAATTGAGAAATTGATCACGTGGAGCACCAATCCTGACAACTGTAAAGGAGCTTGCATTTAACTTAAATTGGATGACACTTTTTCTATTTTGTGTTTTCTTACAAATTAATTTCTGTTATTATGTTTGAAAAATAATATTTTTGCTAATTTTAAGCATTAAATCTCATTTTTTTATAGGTCACACACCTAAGGAAGGAATTGTTGGATTTTACATGTCATTGATGATGGTTTTTGTAAGTAGTTGCAATATATCTTCACTATAATTTTGTGATTAATTTGTAACTGAGTGTGTATATAGATAATCACAATTAGTCATGACTAATTTTTCACTCTGGTGGGAAATAGAAAAACGGTGCGTATTTTTTTTTCAACTTGGTATCCCTCTCGCTGAATTTTATTCACCGTTAAGTTCTTAATTTGTCAAAAATAATCTATTAACTGTGGCTGAAAATGACAGTTTTCTAGTAGTGTACGATGTTTAAAGCTAACTATTAATCTCATAAGTTTTTCATACGCAACATTAATGTAATGATTTGCATTGCATGATTAGATAATAAATTTTATTTTGAATTTCTTGAAAAAAATGAATGGGTTATTTAACTTTTCACTTGAACATCCTTTATGTAATTATTTGCATTACAACTAAATAAATACATATAATGTTTTTCATCATAAAGCTTATAAGGTGTATAAATTATGGTCTTTTATGAAGAGTATTTTTTATATAGAATAATTAGTACAAAGTTGGCAATGTAAGGTATTATTAGATACCATATTTTGGGTTGTATTATTAGAGGCCACAAGTGCATGGCTTCAGAGCCTAACATCTGGAGTTTTCTGGAGAATATGAT